>JANIJG010022589.1:13940-33183 GCA_024611175.1 Megaceryle torquata | reverse complement strand
TGCAAATAGGAAACTTCTGATTAAACCTTCAGAGTGTGCTGATGGCCACAGTATGCAAAGGCTGCATCTGTGTCTTGCCTGGTCTAAAAGACCACACTAACAAGTCTAAAAAAATCACAGAGTTTTTCAAAGAGATGAGAACAAAAAAATGTTTATACAACCATTGGATCAGAAGTGACAGACTCGGTCTCCTAGCACCTATCCTGCGAAACAGTTATTATTGCATTAATTTTTAAATGTGAAAAATATGTGATCACTTATTATCTTAAGTTGATAGCTAGGCTTTACAAACTTTTAAAGCTTTTAACTTGGTTTTACAAACTTATTTAGCAGCAAACAGGAATGAACACTAGCTCTTGGTATCTCGTTACTTCTTGTGACAGGTATCAAGAACAAGCAGAATTAGGAAAATATGTATCATGGAATAACAAAATTTCAATGTTATCTAGAAATAAAACCATAAATCCTTAATTGTGTTATTTTATTGATTGTTTTTAATTTAATTTTCCTTTTTTAAAAAAAGAATTTCCCCAGCATAGTTTAAAAAAGAATGATCAGTCAAATGATTCTCAAATGGCCATTAATCAATAAAACATACCTTAAATCCTTATTGTTGTTATTCTTTTTTAATAAACTATGCCAGCATAGAATCTTCTTTTGAAAGGTGAAAATAGAAGTAGGACAAAAGAACTTCAAAATAAAATAATTAGACTGAACACATGAAATTGCCTTGGGTTTATGTAGGAGTTTAGAACATGACATTCCAAATTTCTGATTCAGACTCACATGTATGAGGTGTGCCAGAAATCATCCTTACCCTCACTTTCCCACTGGGAAAGGTAACAAGAATATTTAGTCTACTCATATGGCTGTCAGAAAGAAACCCCACATATTAATAATTGTCAAGAACAGATACAGGTGGCATATTTTTCAGCTTCTAATATTGGCCCATGGAGAGAGACAGGGTCCAGGTAGACCAAGTATTTTAGAAGCCTAAGTGACATAGGAAGAAATAAGACTATGGGTCCTAATTAACTGCTGGGGCACAATAGAAAACAAAAATAATATTGTAACCTAAATGCACACAGAAAATCTCTATGAACCTGAGGAGAAGAGTACTTGAATATTAAGCTTGAACTTTGCAGGAAAGCAAACTGTCAATAACTTAATTTAGGGGGCTCTGACTGGCAAATTGAGGAAAAAAGGGTGAGAGGAGAGGGAGAGGGAGGAAGGGGGGAGACAGAAAAGAGTGGGGAAGAGAGGGAGAGGGAGCAAGCCACTCAGGAAAGATCCATAGCCAGTGGCTAGGTCATGTACTTGTGATGTTGGTGACCTGCAGTCAAGTAGGTGCTCTGCCTTCTCTGACACAAAGCCTTGAAGTTGGACCTCTGATATCTGAGTGTCTTCACTAGTTCACTGCTCTGTAATTTCCTTTCCCATTGCATTGTCTGTTTTTTGAGCAGATAGTATACCCTGAACATTTCAGACTCATATCTAAACAACAGTCTTGGTCATGATAAGCTAAGCTTTTTACAGTCATGATAAAAAAGCTCCAAATATTGTATATGCTAGGGAACAAGGTGTTTGCACAAAGAGTTATGTAATTGCCTGACCTTCCCCTTGCAATTATGTTCTTCCCATCCTGCTGTTTTCTCCGCCTGTTGTTACAGCTCTCTATTGTTATGCCATATCTGTCATTGTACGGAAAACCCTCTGAGCACAGAATATACCTATGTGCCTAGAATATTTTGGGTGATGCCACAATATACACAGGACACAAATAGGGGCAATAGCTTCACCGTATCTGTATCCTAAACGTTTGCAAGCTGCGTGTTTGCGTGGTAGTATTTGGTTGAATCACATTAATTAAAAGCGCTGTTTTCGCAAGCACAGGTAGTTGTGTTCCTGCCAAAATATTTTAGTCTTTGATGCTGCTGTAATATTCTCTAACCTTGTTCTTGTATCACACCCTATAACGTCTTTCTGTTTTGAAGGGCGAGGGTTTATTTCCACTGCAACAAGCCATCCTCTGACGTCAATAGACTGAAATTTGGGATAACAAAAAAGAAATTGCCTAATGGTAGCAGGAGAAAAAAAAAAAAAGTAAATTAGAGACTTATTAATGGCATCTTCCTACAGAAGGGGAAAAGATAAAGACCTGAAATAATAATAACCAGATGACTAGTCATTAACTGCCCTGTCAGCAGTTTAAGACTTTCCAAGTCTTTCTATCAACAGATGGACAATTACACTGGTTGTTTTCCTCCATACAGACTTTGAAGTTCTGTTTAACTCCTTGTGTATGCTTTAACATGCTATGTGCTTTCAGATGTTAAGCAAGACAGATTTTATCCTCAGAACTTCCACTGGGGGATCCACCACGTAAGCTGCTAATACCTACAGAAATGTATCTAAAAATTGTGTTTGTGTTTTACCAAATCATTAACACAGACCTTACAGCTGGACTGTACTGCTACACCCAGGTGCCAGATCAGTCACCTGATATGGGAGAATATATATGAGGACATGGGTGGTGATAGTCACCCACAGACTGACAGTAGCTGAGAAGATGTTTTGGAGAATTTTAGAGGAAATGAAATTTTTTTCTCTATACTATAGAAACATAATCTCTCTGGAATTTCCATTGCCATATACAACTTTGTGGTACATCATCCAGCTGAACATCTTTCTCTTCTTTCCTTGCTTTCCACACAACTGAATTTTAGCAGGTTTCATATAGATGGGTGCTGGATTCTTGAATTAATAGAAAATGTTCACAAACACGCAGTCAGATTCTTAGAAAGAGTTAGTCACAAACCATTTGAGTTAATGAGAATTAACCATGCCATTAAAAATTGCCCATGACTATCCACTGAGAATTAGAAGACTAAGAATACAATACTTTGAAGTGTTCACTTGGTTTTATTTTGTTAACCTGAGTTGACAGAAAATCTGCAATGTATCAAGACCACATATACATAATCAACATAATTTTATTAAAAAATAATTTAAAGAAAGCCCATAAGTGCATTTGTTAACACACATTCATCAGCTTCAGAAGAGATGCCATATTGTAAATGTACAAATCAGTTTTCTGTTTACTGATCAGACTGAACAATATAAAATTATGTACAAGAGTTGGTGAGAAAGGACACTATTTTCTCATGCTTCCTGAAACAGTCATCAAAGTAGTCAGTTACAGCCTTTATTTTCTTCCATGGGTTTTTAACAGATTAAGGAACAGATAACAGGAAGACATTAAACTTTTTCAATGAAGAAAGTAGTAGTACTTTTTAATATCAGACCCTTAGAACATACTACATGTCCTTATCCCCACAAAAAATTAAAAACTATAATCTCAGATAGAGTGGAATGTCTTCTTTTGGGTTATATGTTTTAAAGTTTCTGGTCTGAAGGCTTCTTTCTAATTTTCATCTTCAGCTTTTATACATGGCATATAGACCAAAGGATTATATTTCAGGAAAGGAAACTACTTAGAGCACTTAGTCTTACTTATTTATCAGGGAAATAATTTACTGTCTACTTTATAAACTCTTAGTTATCTCAGTGATAAGCACTGCAGAAATCATAATGGTCTTTTACCACCCATGGGTCTGTGTAAAGACCATAAAGGTCACAGACAGCATTCATACTATCACATGAATCCCACTGTCAATTTTCTAGATTTCCAGGTCAAAACAAACTATAAGCATACAGGACAGAGGGTCCTGCAGACAATATGCCATAGGTTTTTAATTCTTCAATTTCAAAGTATAAAATAATTTTTTTTTCCTCTTGATTTAGAGGATTTAGAAAGATTTTTTAGAAAAAAAATAGCTCTAGTCATTGTAGGTGTATGGATAGGCTTGGTTCTTTTCTTTGTCCATTCTTTTATATATATATACATACACACATGTGTGGGTTTATACAGGTTCCAATATTTGAGGTAATTTTTCTTATGCCCAACTCTTCTTTAGTGAGCAGACACAGAAAGTAAACAGCATGGCTGCTATGGACACCTGAGCCAGCACTGAGAAGGGGCACTCTAAGCTATTCCTAATGCATATTCTACTAAAGGAGCAACACAAGCAATTCTGCTCTTTTCTACCTTTGGCATCTCTCATCCACAGCACCTATCTTCCATTTTACCCTGAATACAAAGTCAAACAAGAAGCAGTCACTCTGAAAAATCACCTTTACTGGATCCGCACGAACAGATATCTCTCCACTTTTCTAGAATTCTCCACTGATCAGTTATAGTTCAAATTCAATTCATTTTCTTATTGGAGGCAAAGGTGAATATAAATATGGAAGACCTGGAAATTTTAAAAAGCTTATAAACTTTTTAAAAATCTATTTTGAGGGTAATAAAAACTGGCAAGGTTTGGTTTTGAAAAACAGAACTACTTATGAGTGATGTAGGGCATTTGACCTTCTATTCAAAGTAAAACACAGGATCAGAGAACAGCTGAGTTTGGAAGGGACCTCTGGAGGTCTTCTGGTCCAAGCTCACACCTCAAGCAGGGCCACCAATTGGCTAGGACCATGTCCAGATGGCATTTGAATATTGTCACAGATGAAGATTCCACAGCCTCCCTGGGCAACCTGTGACAATGATTGGTGGCCCTCACAGTGAAAAAGAATTTCCTCATGTTCAGACAGGACCTCCTGTGTTTCAGTTTTTTGCCAATGCCTCTAGTCCTTTCAGTAGGCACCACTCAAAAAAGCCTGGGTCAATTTTCTTTGCACTTTCCTTTCGGGTATTTATACACATTAATAGGATCTTCCTTAGCCTTCTCCAAGCTGATCAGTTCCACTTCTCACAGCCTTATTTCAGTCATCTTCATGGCTGTTCATTCAACTCTTTCCAGTATCTATGTCTCTCTTGCACTGGGGAGCCCAGAACACCACTCCAGTTGTGGCCTCACCCATGCTGAATAAAGGGGAAGGATCGCTTCCTTTGACCTGTTCTGCTAAATGGAGCCCAGGAGGGTGTTTGCCTTTGCCACAAGAGCAGATTTCTGTCTTATGTTCAACTGGTGTCCAGCAGGACCCCCAGATGCTTTTCTGCCAAACTACTTTCCAGCTGGTCAGTCCCCAGGGACCCCAACAAGGTTCCATTGTACGGCAGCACAAACAAGCCCACACTGTCACTGTAGCACAAACATGAAGTTTCTCATCTTGCATTAAAAAACCACCATTTGTCAAAACCTGTTTGGAAAAGCTGTTACCAAAATTTCTAGCCAATAAATGGGACAAGAAGATAAGTAGGAATCTAGTTCATCAAAGAAAGTTTCTTTTTCAGGTCAGTAAATCACATTTCTCTGAACTATTATCAATCAAGAAAAGCAGCAATGTTTTACAGTAAGGCAATTTAATAGGAATTTATGAATGTTGGGAAGTGGCAAATTAGAGTAGATACTATCTTGTTCAGCCTGACTAGTTATACTGCCAGATGAATATGACTATATTAATTATGGTTATTTTACTTTTTTTTTTCCACCGTAGTGTTTCATGTCTTTATGCAACATAAACTGTAGTAATGGATTAAATGCAGCCTTGAAACCATGACTGCACAGGGTCTCATCTTGCCTCTTAACATAAGAAGGATGCTATCAATTCAATGAAAAGACCTTAACTCAATGAAAAGACCTCCCTTAATGTGGGAGGTTAATTTGGAATTATGATTAACTTCTTGTGTGGATGCCCATCTTCTCATTTCTGAAGTGTGTAATTTGGAATAAAGACCCTTATTTTAGAGTCAGAGGATGTGACTCATCTGATTTAGCTTCAGACATCTACAGCTGAGATGTTTATAATCAAACGAGTCATCTTCGTAGTCAAATAGAAAGTTAGAGAAGCCCGGAGGATGTGATTTATATGCCCTATTTTAGATTTCTGCCTTTAGAATAAGATGAATCATATATACGAGAAATGAAATTGATTATTAAATGAAGTCTAGATAAGTGATTCAGTGTGAATATCTCAAGTTCTGTGGGATTAACCTGCTCAGGAGGTCAAAAACAGTTAATTTGCAATCACTTTTTTATATCCTACCTAAGCCTGAAATAATTTTCCATGTAGATCAGACTTAAATGAATCAGTGTCAACTTTTATATTACTGCTTCCACTTTCTATTACCTCAGTTTCTCCAGAAAGTTCCCATATGAGTGCTGACAAATCCTGATCCTACCAAACATCTGATGAGATCATTATCTCCAGGAGTACAGTTGCAAAATTTTCACAGACTGCATGTAGACTTCTGTTTGCATGTTGTTTCAGACCATGCTTATTTCCCACACAGATCACAACCTTCTAGCCAGATTTTTCTGAGTAAAGACTTTATACCATATTTCAGCTAGATTAGATGAAAAATGGTTATTTCCCAGAAAACTTCTGCAAAATACATATTCCCAGAAATCATTCTCTAATGTACAACCCTATTCCCTTGTTTTCTACTGCAGTTTATCTCATGGCTTGTCCCACTGATATTATATTGAATACTTACATTGATAACATCAAACTGTACCTCATGCCTGATTTATTTAGTGTAAGCACAATTTGCAGCAAAGTATTTTACTAAATAGTAAAAAGGAAGCTTAGCACATAGCTCCTTGCACACAGATACACAAGAACTGGTTTACCTATGATGGGAAGGAAGATACAAGGTGTAGGCTAGTGAACAGCTTAGTTCAGGTAATTCAGGAAATCAGAAACTTGCATCAAGGAGAGAAATTTTCAGTCAACAATGGGAATTCAGTTGTATGCATGGTTTTGAAGATTATCAGGGAAATGGCTGAACAGAGTCAATATTGAGTGTGGTTTCACTGGGGTTCATGAGGGGAACTCCTCCAGACTGGGTCACAGCAGGATTGTTTCCAAGAAAGAGATTTTTAGGCTGGATGGAACTTTCAGAAGAGACCACTATTCAAAATGAATTGCTAATATATCTGTGTATTTGCTTGATTTCTTGTGAAACAATGAGGAGCGCAGAACTGTGAGATATTTCTATAAGGATTGCATCCCAACAGATTGGAGGGCTAATGCCTCACTGATGGAGTCTTGATTTCTGAAGAAAGTCTGTTATGAAAAAGACTCCCTCATGACTTATCCTCAGATCACTTATGCCATCAGCCTATTGGGTTTCATTGGTGAAATATAATACTGAAGTTAAATTGGACAAGCCTTGGTGATGTTCTATTCTGTGCCCCATTAGCTAGCAAATTTGCAATTTTAAGGAGAAAGCACCAAGTAGAATTTTCATATGTCTCTGAAGTCAGTCTATAGAAAAAAACAGGTTTTAGATCATTATGTACTTGTATTAGCACTGCTGAAAACAACAAAACTGTTACACATTTACTTACAAAAATAAATATTCATTAATTCTTAGCCCATAGCTTCACTCTTCTATTGAAATCTAAATAGCATTTTCAAAAGAGTGTGTTCAATTCAGGCTTTTGAAAGTTTTATCTTAAGCCATGTCTAGAGTCTTCTTGATTGGTTTTCTACTAAATCAATGGTAACATATAACTTCAGATAACGTAACTGCACTAAAAAGGAGATAATACATTTACAGAGGCAGGTTTTAAAAGTGACTAACTACATGAAATACTGAGCTGTTTTTATTTTAGGAGAGTACAACCAAAATTTTAATTTAGATTGAGCAGTTGTAACTTTGCCCACATTCATAGATGAGTTTGTGCAACCCTTGTCTTCTCCTGTACAGGAGTAGATATTAGCTTATATCGATGAGTAAGACACATTATCTACAGAAAGATTTCAGTCTGTGCTTTGCTTAGGTATGACAAATCATTCAATGTACATACTACCACATATATGTTAGTTATGTTAAATAGAACATAATTCCAGATACTGGATATTTTTATTAATAAAAGTAGGATGGAGTTCCATGGTGCTTCAGTTTTGAACTTTTTCCATGGTACTATTCAAATTCAGTCAAATTTTGTAGCAAATTTTGTAGTCTTGTAGCAAAATAGTCATCTGAGATAGATTTTTAATGATTAATCACTCTAATGATAAAATTAAGATATATATATAAAAAAAAATCAGAGCCAGTAAAAATAAAACAAATGTTTTCAATATTGGACTATCAGTTTCAATTTCATCAATGAAGAGGCCTTCAAACAGTTATACTGGGGAATATTAGCATCCACTATCATCCAATGATATAATAGTTAATGCAAATTAAGCTTTTTATTTCAAAATTTAATCTCATATGAAATTACTAGAAGTTAGAGTGACATCTTCATAGAAAAAGACTATAATGCATTTGTCTAGTGCAGTTTCTCATATTCCCATGAATTCAGGCACTGCCTTTGGTTCCAGTGAACCACAGGTCTGAGACAGAAGAGCAATTCCCACAACAAAACCCAACCTTTTACTGTATCGCTTGCTTATCAGACAGTGCTTGTGATTTCAGCATGAATCACACATTACATGGTGTTTTTTCTTAGAACATAGCTTCTGAAGGTTAGAAATTGCCTGAAAATCTCAGGCAGCCGGCTAAGGAGTCTGAAGTTTTAGTGCAAAGAAGGTTTAAACTTGTAGGTTTTCCACCTCTTCAGTACATAGATTGTTTTATTAAAAGCAATGGATTTGGGACTGTACTGTCACTTTGCACCCTGGTTTTCTGGTTTCTTGAGCTCCCTATTAATTCTGAAGGCTCTCTGACTCCCCATTCAATAAATACTCAAGTGCTTTGACTGCCAGGTTGCTGAGAACAAATCTCCTTGGCTGACTGCTTTTCTGGATTATTTGCTACCTGAGCACTCAGCTTTTCTCAATTGGAAGCCTTGAAGCTGAACTGGCAGAGGAGGGCCTCATGCTGTTAAATGCAAGAGAATAGTCACATGAAGAAGTCTAGCTCCAAAATTCCCTGTCAGGGAATGAAACCATACAGTGATGAAGGCAATCAGACAAGCTGGCAGAAAGCCAGTGTATTTTTTCCCCATCAGAAATCTGCTGAATTTTGACAAATGTTTTCTTGGTATCATCGTGTTTCAATTCAGTGAATCTGAGCTTCCTGACTTAAAACATGTCCCACCAGAAAATGTCCAATCATTTCTGGAAGGAAGATAGCAATTTAAGTCATTAGTAGAATTTAAGCTTTGTAGATTTAATTTTAAAACCAATCCACTCTTCTATAAAAGTAATTTATGAGTCATAACAGTTGTACTTAGTTTTGGTTCTCAGGGAAGGCAAAGGAACTCAGTAGTGCTCTTTTAATTTATTGTCTGGCAATACTGTGAATTCCCCTCAACAAGTATCTGAGGTTTTCTTATTTGTTGGAGAAACATGCAATAGTTACGTGTATATTTTATATCTTGCATTCTTTAAGTGTAAAGACAGTCTTTCCTCATTTAGCAGGATTTCTGCTTTTCTGGACTCTTTTTTTAAATTTTTTTTTCAGGGGGTAAGGGTTTGGGTTGGGTTGAGTTTTCTCGTTGGTTGGCTTGGTGTTATTAATTCTGGCAGCATTTTCTCTAAATTTGTGAAAGAGGGCATTCTGAGGAAAGAGTTCTATTTGGGGGAAATAAAGATATTCTCAGGGGTTTACATACATGTTTTAGTTTTTAATGATAAAGGAAAACACAAAAAGAATCTACTGGAGATTTCTGACATTAGTTTTCACACTGTTGCCACCCATCTACTTACACTGGGACCTGAAGTTATTCATACCACTTCAGCCTGTGATCTTCTCAGATCTCAAAAGCTAAGTAGGATCAGAGCTACCCAGTCTTTTTATGAAAGAAGTCCAAGGAAAACCCCAGGTAGCAGACAGTAGGATGGAGGATGTATCTTTCCCTTTGAGAAGGCTCAGAGTGGAGCCAGCCTGCTGTCAGAGGCAGCATGCTTCGACCACACTGGCCCAAATGCTTTTGTGTGATTAAGATCTACACAAGTGCAGAAGCAGATCTAAGGTAGAAACATTCCTAGATGAAACAATGAAGTTTGTTTTCCCATTTGGTTTTGTTATTCCATTTATCTGCTTTTCTACCTTCTGTAAAACTAGTCCCATATGCCTGATCCAACATTTCTGTGATCTATGCATATCCTGTGTTTTCTGTTGGGATATTTTTATAATTACATTTGACAGTGTCTAAGGTGAGTAAATTCTTTTGAATTCTCTGTTCAGCCATTACAGTCTCTTGCGTGAGTTTAAGTTCCTTTCACTGTTACTCAATACAGAGAAACCTGATATATCCCTACAGGTTTAAGTACAATCCAAATTAAGCTTGATCATATCTCACAAGCTTTTCATTATTCTTGATGAAGTCTCTCATACCAATAGAGCAGCTGTTCTGATCATGTTTTAATGCCTCCTGTGGATATGTTTGTAAAGCCTTCCCCTGGTATTTTCTACTCACAGTTCTACCTTACAGCTGTTGACCTCTGTACATACAAGCAGTTTGATACACCAGATATATTGGACATTTACTTCATTTTTTAGTGGTCGTATCTACTTATCAGGCAAAACAATTGCCCTTGTCAAGAACTTTTCCATTCTTGATACGGTGCAGTATTAAGTGAAATTCTCTGAAATGGCAACTCAAATACTTGTAACTACACATGGTTCTTCATCCTGAATATGTTATTGCATGTTAACATAGTTTTATTTGAGCCATCATAAAAAGCAATTCTGATGTGATATTGTGATTATGAAAAAGGCAATTCCACTGTCTTAGGATCATAGAATCATGGAATGTGTAGGGTTGGAAGGGACTTTTAAAGATCATCTAATCCATCTCCACTTGCAGCGAGCAGGGACATCTTTTACTAGATCAGTTTGCTCAGAGAGCCATCCAACCTCACCATGAATGTTTCCAGGGATGGGGTTTATACTTTCTCTCTGGGCAACCTGTGCCAGTGTTTCACCACCAGCACTGTAAAAAATTTCTTCCTTATATCTAGCCTACATCTCCCCTCTTTTAGTTTAAAAATATTACTCCTTGTGCTATCACAACAGGGCCTGATAAAAAGATTGTTTCCGTCTTTCTTCTAAGCCCCTTTACATACTGAAAGGACACAATAATGTCTCCCTTGAACGTTTTTTTTGATGCAGCCCAGGATATAGTTGGCCTTCTGGGTTGCAAGTGCACACTGTTGGCTCATGTCCATCTATTCATCCATCTGTACCCCCAAGTCCTTCTCTGCAGGGCTACTTTCAATCACATCATCATCCAGCCTATATTGATATTGAGGATTACACTGACTCACGTGCAAGACTTTGCACCTGGCCTTGTTGAACCTTATGAAGTCCACATAGACTCACTTCTCATGTTTGTCCAGGTCCTTCTGGCTGGCATCTCATCCCTCAGGTGTGTCAACTGCAACACTCAGCTTGGCATTATCTGCAGAATTCCTCAGGGTGCATTCAATCACACTTTCTGTCATGCATTTTTCTTTCTACTAACTGCCGGTAGAATTATCTTAATACCATTAAAGAACAAGTATGTTCCATTGATACTTCAGGAATTCTTGAAGTAAGCTGAAATTAAACTTCCTCAAACTCTAATAAAAATTGAAATTTTATAATTGTACAAAATGCCCAGTTAATATAAAACCAGCTCAGTTGCAGAGAAGCTGTAGCTTTCATCTTGTCTGTAAGTGCTGATATCTAGGTCACTAATATTATTCCTGAAGTACACATTTTTTCCATATACCCTTGATTGTTAGCCATAGATCAGATTATTTGAAATCATTACTCCATGAAGGGAGTAGTTTTCCAGACCATTCGTAAGCATATGAGTAGTAAGAAGTTTCAAGGTAGTGTGTCATGAGAAACACTTTTAACAGCTCCTAATGGTCAATCAGAAATTTTATTTTATCCACTGTGGTTTCCTTCACCTCAACCGAATCCATCAGCAATGGACCTTATACATAGGCTGAAAATATTCCCTGGTCTAGCAGCTATTTAAAAGACAGTCCTTCATCTACTGAGACATCAGTAAATGACTTACAGAAACATTCCCCATTTTTGACACTTTTCATAGCTGCATTATAAGGGTGGCTCACAGCTCCATGAAATAATCAGAATTTTTGTGATACTTCTGAAAATAATTTGTAATTGATTGTAAAATAATTATATTAGTCCCAGGATATCTGACCATGTACTTTTTCTGCTATAAAATGCATTCTATTATTTCATCTCTCAAGGACATACAGTGTTTTAGTTGTTCATGGCATGTTTCTCCATGACTTTCTGTCTGGCCTTTTTTCATTAGCACTGTCCCATGGATTAAGATATTTGAGAAAACTTGTCTTCTGCTTCATACTGGAGGAATGTCCCTCTCATCATAGGTTGTCCTTTTCAATGGAGATCAGAACAACCCCCCATAATGCTGGAGGAATCAATTAATGACCTGCTACAGTACCTGGACATTCACAAGTCTGTGGGGCCAGATGGGATCCACCCTAGAGTATTGAGGGAGGTGGCAGAGGAGCTCACCAAGCCTCTCTCCATCATTTATCAACAGTCTTGGCTAACAGGGAAGGTACACAGATGACTGAAGGCTTGCCAATGTGATGTCCACCTACAAGAAGGACCAGAAGGAGGATCTGAGGAACTACAGGCCTGTCAGCCTGACCTCAGTACGCAGAAAAATTATGGAGAGGTTGAGTACACAGGACAGACAGGGGATCAAGCCCAGCCAGCATGGGTTCAGGAAAGGCAGGACCTTCTTGACCAACCTGATCTCATTCTAAGAGCAGGTGACCCACCTAGTGGATGAGGGAAAGGCTGCAGATGTTGTCTACCTGGATTTTAATAAAGCTTTTGACACTGTCTCCCACACAGCATTCTCCTAGAGAAGCTTGCAGCTCATGGCATAGACAGGTGGACTTTTCACTGGGTTAAAAACTGCCTATATGTCAGAGCTCAGAGAGTTGTGGTGAATGGAATTAAATCCGGTTGGCAGCCAGTCACCAGTGGTGTCCCCAGTGCTCAGTTTTGGAGCCAGTCTTACTCAATATATTTATCAGTGATCTAGATGGGGGGATTGTGTGCCTCCTCAGCAAGTTTGCAGGCAACACCAAATTGGGTGGGAGTGTCAATCCTCTTGAGGGTGGGAAGGCTCTGCAGAGGGATCTGGAGAGGTTGAATTGATGGGTCGAGGCCAATTGTATGAGGTTTAACAAGGCCAAGTGAAGGGTCCTGCATTTCAGTCACAACCCTAGGCAAGGCTACAGGCTTGGGGAGTGGCTGGAAAGCTGCCCAGCAGAAAAGGACCTGGGGGTGCTGGTGGACACCCAGCTGAACATGAGCCAGCAGTGTGCCCAGGTGGCCAAGGCCTGTATCAGAAATAGTGCAGCCATCAGGAGAAGGGAAGTGATAATGCCCTTGTGCTCAGCACTGGTGAGGTAGCACCTTGAGTACTGTGTTCAGTTCTGGGCCCCTCACCGCAAGAATCACAGAATGTTAAGCGTTTGAAGGGACCTCAAAAGATCATCTAGTCCAAACCCCCTGCCAGAGCAGGACCACCTAGAGTAGGTCCCATACAATGCTTTCAGGTGGGTTTTAAATGTCTCCAGAGGAGACTGGACAGCCTGTTCCACTGCTCTGTCAGCCTCACTGTGAAAAAGTGTTTCCTTAAATTTCTTTGGAATCTGCTATGCTCCAGTTTGTAGCCATTGTTCCTTGTCCTATCATTGGACATCGCTGAGAAGAGCCTGGCTCCATCGTCCTGACACTCGTCCTTTACATATTTATAAACATTAATGAGGTCACCTCTCAGGATCCTCTTCTCCAAGCTAAAGAGACCCAGCTCCCTCAGCCTGTCATCATAAGGGACACGTTCCACTCCCTTAATCATTTTTGTGGCTCTATGCTGGACTCTCTCAAGCAGTTCCCTGGCCTTGAACTGAGGGGCCCAGAACTGAACACAATATTCCAGATGCAGTCTCACCAGGGCAGAGTAGAGGGGCAGGAGGACCTCTCTCAACCTGCTAACCACACCCCTTCTAATACACCCCAGGATGCCATTGACCTTCTTGGACACAAGGGCACATTGCTGGCTCATGGCCATCCTGTTGCCCACAAGGACCCCCAGGTCCCTTTCCCCTATGCTACACTCTAACAAGTCAGTCCCCAACCTGTACTGGTACATGGGGTTATTCTTCCCCAGATGCAAAACTCTACACTTGCCCTTGTTATACTTCATTAGATTTCTCCCCGCCCAACTCTCCAGCCTGTCTAGGTCTCATTGGATGGCAACATAGGCTTCCAGTGTGTCAGCCACTCCTCCCAGCTTTGTGTCATCAGCAAACTTGCTGACAGCGCACTCTGTTCCCTCATCCAGGTCACTGATGAGTATGTTGAATAGTACTGGTCCCGGTACCAACACCTGAGGGACTCCACTAGATACAGGCCTCCAAGTAGACCCTACCCCATTGACCACAACTCTCTGACTTCTACCCTTCAACCAGTTAACAGTCCACCTCACCACCTGATTGTCCATACCACACTTCCTCAGTTTTTCTGTGAGGATGCTGTGGGAGATGCTGTCAAATGCTTTACTGGGGACCTTTACCTTCTAGTACCCCACCTCATGGGATTCCCCCTAGCAGTTTCTTGTAAAGGTCAAAGTTGGTTCTGCTGAAGTCCAGGGTTGTGAACCTGCTTGTTATCCTGTTCCTACCACACAATATTCTGAATTCCACTATCTCATGGTTGCTGCAGCCAAGGCTGCCCCCAACCTTCAGTGCTTCAACCAGACCCTACTTACTAGCAAGTATAAGATCCAGTATTGCTCCTCTCCTAGCTAGCTCATCCTCCATTTGCATCAAGAAGTTACCTTCCATGCACTGGAAGAACCTCCTAGACCATAAATGACTAGCTGTGTAGGTCTCCCAGCAAATGTCCGTATAGTTAAAATCCCCCATGAGAGCCAGGGCCTGTGATTGCAAGGCTGCTATCAGCTGCCTGTAGAAGGCCATCTAAACTGAACTACCTGGGTCTGGAGTAGATGATGCCAGAGGTCATTTATATCCTTAATAAATTCTATGCTTCTATGACTTTTTGTCTATATTGGCAAGAGTCTGTGTATTTCTCTCTTTAAAGAAGCTATCTAAGGAACTAAAAAAACCAAACCACCAGACATTATTCCCCATCATACTTTCACTTTGTGATCATTCTTCTTTATTAGTTACATATTTGTTAATCTTTATTATTTTGTATTGCCTTTTTTTCTGTTTTGTTTTACTTTAGTTTGGATTTTCCAGTCTTCATGTTTAAAATTCAAGTTCTTGTTACCTTTTCAGTCTGATAAGCTGAAGATCTATTTAACATCTGGCAATTTCTTGATGAGAAGACAACAGTAGAAAAGACAAAAGTCATCTGTTCATCTTTATATTTACTTACATGTGTTGAATTCTTTCCACTGTTTTTCACTTAAATTATGTCTATACTTTCTCCATTTTTCAAAATCATTTCATGTGGGGACATAAAATGTAAAAGCAGCATCTGATTGATTGATGGCAATATTCAGAGGTCTATAAAAGCTTTATTATTTGGCTGAAGTGCCATAAGGGTACCGTCACTGTTCTTCTGTTTCTGAACTTTACTTTTACAGCAGTACCACTTGCCCTTCAATAAATTTACAAATACTTGTATTTTCTTATTTTTCATCATATAAATGAGGAGTAAGTCAAGTGAGATTTAAACAGTTCTCTCATGAAAGGATAACTACTTAATAAGACAAGCTAAAATTAATTTTAAAAGTACATTCCTCACATATTGTAGGTTGACTGGCCTATTGAACAATTATCTTTTCAGTGGTTTCTCTTAAGACAGTAATTTCAGTCCCGAGTACTGAAAAGGATGGGCTATGCCAATAAGCCTTAATATGAGAGGGAATTTTCCCTGCCTTAGGTTCTGATTGGAATGCAAGATATCTTCACAGTGACAGCTCTACATTTACTGAACATGTTTCAGACAAGTTGCTGGAAGCAGAGTAACCAGTTCTGTCCACTCTTTGCAAACTTTCTGTTTGAAAATGATCTTCTGTAATAAATGCATCTGTACATTCACTACAATCAATATTTTCTTAAAACTGTTGTGATATGCAAGGTATATCTTTCATATAAATTGAGTATTAAGCTTTATTTATGTGACTTTTACCTGGAGTTTTCTTGCTTTTATTAGTTGTCAGTAACTTGCAATGAACAGTTAAAACATTGCTACCATGAGTGGTGTTTCTTTGTCTAGAGGACCTTTCAATCCCAGCATTTTCCATTTCACTCCTCTTACTCACTTCAATTCCACACTCAGGTAAATGCAAAGTGCTGCACCTGGGATGGAGTAACCCACATGCGAACATAAACTGGGGACAGACTGTCTGGGGAACATCTTTGCAGCAAGGGACCTAGGGGTTCTGCTGGACAACAAGCTGAGCATGGGTCAGCAGTGTACCCTTGCAGTAAGGAAGGCAAAGAGCCTTCTGGGCTGCATTTACAAAGTACACCTAGGAGGCTGAGAGAAATTATTCATCCCCCCTACACTTGTGAAACTGCAGTAGGAGTTATCTGCCCAGTTGTAGGCTTGCTGGCAGAAGAAAGACATTAGCAGATGGCAGTAAATCCAGTAGTATGCTAACAAGCTGGTTAAGGGATGAAGCACATGACAGACAAGGAGAGATATAGAGAACAGGATTTGGTCAGCCTGAAAAAGGGAATGTTAGAGAGTTACTGCTATCTACAACTACCTAATGGGACAACAGAGAGAAGATAGTCAGACTCAAAGGAACACAGAGGAAGGACAGAAGGCAACAGATTCAAATTGAACTACAGTAAATTCCAGTTAGATACTATAGAAAATGTTTTCATTATGAGGATGGTTAAACAGTGGACCAGGTTGCTCAAAGAGGTTATGGAATTCCTATCCTTGAAGATATTAAAAATTTGACTGGGCAATTTCTGAGCTACCTGAGCTGACTGAACCTGCTTTGAGCAGGACTCAACCACAAGAGATCTCTTCCTACTTAATTTATTCAATGATTCTATGATACTTTGAGATGTTCAATTATTTCTACATAGTTGGTCTAATGAGCAATGTCCTTTTTGGAGCAGCAGATTTAGCAGAACTCTCAAATAAATCTGTCTAAAGGGACCAGAGTTCTTTTAAAAGTATTGTCCAGATACAGTGCATGTGAAAATCAGATCTTAAGATATGTTTTCTGAAGTTTACAAATGATGACACAGATGTTTTTTTACCCCAAAAAAGTATGGTGTTGTGTACATCCTTTCATTAAAATTTACTTGTGGATAAAATATTGGAAGGCATATGAGTATTTCAAAAACAAATATTCAAATGTATTTCAAATTCCTCACTTAAACCTGTCTCTTGACAATTACTTTTAAGTATCATTGCAGATATCAGAAATACTTTCCAGTCAAATTTCTTTCCCTGACACAGATAGATGTTTTGCAGATATGATTGACCTCCAGGCCCACTTAATGCAGTTAGATGTTGAAAAACAATTTGATCCTTTGCCTTGTAGAGCAAACCTTAATCTGATAAAAATCTCTACAATTACAGGATTTATCAGAAATAAAATCCACACAAAAATTCAGACAATGGTTTACATTTAATAAAGATACAGATTAGTAACGTGTTTCACCCTGCAAAGATATTTGTTCAAAATCTTTCTTTCTTAAGTAACACTTAAGAATTTACTCTAGCTGGTTTTGAAGTATATCCTGGAGCACTTGGCTTTCCTCTCTGCAGACTAGCAGTGCTTGGGTCCAATTTAGCCTTGTGCAATGACTCATGTAAGGAGATTTACACCACTTCATCAGTCAGTGGAAAGTGAAGAGTACCTGTGCAAGTTGTGATCCTTTTCTGTTAACTACAGGGTTTCCAAAAGATGACAGAAGTTTAGAGTTCTTTTTTTTTCTTATTATACATTTTCTTATCATAGTGTACTGTATGAAAATATAATCTGTGTGCTTGATTACATAGCTCATATTTGGTGCCCATAGTGAACTCATCTGTTGATTACATATGAGAATAATTATATAAACCCTGGTCATTTCAGCAGGGAAAAAAAATGCCTGGAATATTTACTTCACTCTTCTTCATTATACGAGCATGTTTATACCACCTTCAAAGAGCTTTCAAATAATTTAGCTTTCTCCGTTTCAGAACTGGTTCATGCTAATCACACAGTCTCTCAATGTGTAATAATTGTGGATTTGCAAAAGAGCTATAATGCTCTGCCTTGCCGGTTATTTCACAATAGCATCCTTCTCTAGACAAACATTATGATTTTACCAGCTTTTCATTTTTGAGTATCAAACAACAGTCTTTGAATTAATTATACATTAGTGTGTTTTCTCTGCAGAATTCGATGCGACCAAGATTCCTCTGAGCATCTTCTTTTAGTTGAATATTTAAATTCCTAATAACATCAAAGACTGGAGTTATTGCTAGTGATTTTTACAATGGCTTTGATTCCCAAAGGTACTGTAAATAGTAAAGAAAATGATTAACATAGTTTTGTTTGAAGAATGGTAAGATGTGAAAGAAAAACAGATTCACAACCGATTAGCACTTGAATCTCATCAATAATAGATATTTTTGTTACATGGCCAGGCATGGCAGATATAAATTACAACATTGGCAAAATGTCTGTTTAGCATCCTGAGGTTAAAAGTTATTTAGTAAAACATAATGTTTAAAGTGTAATACAAGAAATCTAGAGCATTTCTCAAAAGGATATGTTTTAGAAATTTTGATCATATTGCAATCTGCTCAAAGCTGTTAAAGTATGGATAATTTCGTTCAATTTTCCAGTAGGTTTCTGCCTTGAATAAGTAAATAGTGGGTAATGGTTTGTGTCAAAGTCCTTGTAACACTCCATTAAACATAAAGCATGACAATCTGATCAGATGTCTCTTTTATAGTCAGAAACTGACTTGTGACTTTGGGAGTTACTCAGCTGCATCAGGTCAAATCAGAAGTCTAGTCTTTTCATCTTCTAAAAATCCCTTATGGCTTTACATCTGACAAATTTTGAATCATGGCATCATGACCTCACTTTTAAAACTGCATTTGATATAGTCCAAGCACTGTTACTGAATGGAAAGTAGAACACTCTTCTGCTGGGGACTGTATAAAAGGAAACCTCTCTCTCTTTTTTTTTTTTTTTTTTTTTTTTTTGATTTAAATTATTTTTTTTACTTGCAAGTTTTTATTTTTTCTTAAAAGAAATTAGAACTTAGAAAG
>JANIJG010022589.1:0-13840 GCA_024611175.1 Megaceryle torquata | reverse complement strand
AAGGAAACCTCTCTCTCTTTTTTTTTTTTTTTTTTTTTTTTTAGATTTAAATCATATTCTTAAGCTGCAAGTATTTCATTTTCATGAAAAGAAATTAGACTTCAGAACTGTCAAGAGTCTAGCTTAAAATACACACAAAGCTAAGAGAATTCAGTGATAGAAGTGAATCATTTGTCCATTCAAACATCAGTATTTTGTGAATATGAAATTAAAAAAAAAAAAACAAGCTCTCATTTAAATAACTTATACTTGAGATTCCAGATAAATATAGAAGCAGAGATTCTATGTTGAGCACAGCTATCAGTAGAGTCTGTCTATGTAAAGTGTTTGTAATAATGTAGATTTAATGTAAGATTCAAAATCTAAACAATAATGACTCCCCACCTTATACAGTCACATATCTTTCAGAAACTATTTGCCCATTTCTTTCTTTCCTGCAGGGTAATCTCACTTGTCTGAAGTTCCACAGTAAAGGAAAGGTTAGGGCATGGTGAGGAACAGAGACTCAAAGGATAGAAGACAGAAGAACATCAAGGCAAGCTAGAGAAAAAGCCATCTTGTTCCCAATGTTCAGCACAGCAGGAGATCAATAGGACTTAATGGCCAAGGACCAGCCTCAGAGAATTTGGAAGAGAAACATTGACAAAGACAGATGCAATAGAAGAGACACATTATGTCTTCAGATTCATGGCTTTTCACCTTTGGCATGATGAAGTTTTAGTCTGCAGCCAAAACTGTGCTTTTTCCCTGGGACAGGGAGGGATTTAAACCATGCACCCTTCCTAGCTAAATATTGCAGATTAAATGGTTTATCGTTCTTTTGCAGTGTGTCCCAAACCTTGTAAAATTGTCACTCTGTAGGTAAATTCTGAGTTCTATGACTTCTGAAACCAGTGTGCCCCAGTAAAGATCTAATGCGTATTATTATAAACTGATAAATGACTTACTAATTATTAATATTTCATGAGTTCGAGAACCTAAGATCCTACTGGTTCATAAATAGAATTTCACCCCAGTCCATATGTGAGGTGAAGATTTAGTCATTTGTTGCAATCAAAAATTACTTAAATGCCAGTAACTGTGAACCACCATCTCTTATTAAAACATTTTTACCTGTCTAATCTTCACAAAATCTTACAAAACACGTACTTGATCTCTGATAAATGTCATTAAGAGTAGTATGGGACAATCTGAAGAGGATCTTCTGAGATACGTGGCCTTTAAAATGTCTGTCATTCACATTTCTACAAGATCCCAAGCAACCATCTCATAAACCAGTGTGGTAACTTTGCAGTGTCTCATATGCTTCAGTCTAACTACTCACACAGCCCATTATCACTGGGTAAATGGAAAGTAATATTAGAGAGTGTCCCTGTTCTCCTCCAGCAGCTTTAAAAAAAGCAACAAATGTAAAAACATCCACATGTACTACTACTACAGAATCTGGCTGTTTAAAATCACTTCAGTGTTTTTTCAGTGTTCAGCTCTTATTCCAGATACTCTGAGATGAATACTAGAACTATGAAAACACTTTGATGGTGTTATAAGCAGCATTTCTATAAATCTATAAACATTTTAGATGTCTAATTTTAGACGAGAATATATGACTGCTCCTTGTCATCTCATCTAATAAGTATATCATCTCTCACTCTAAGCTATTCCTTCTTGCATTCTTGGAACAGGGCAGCTACAAAAGCAGAAAATGAGGAATAGGGAAAAGAAGTCTAGCTATTGACATAATCTTACAGTGCATATAGATGACGGTCTTTCCATAGAGACACTGATTCTAGTATCAGTTTTATATAGAGGTTTATTTGTATAGTGTTAGTAAAATCACACTTCATTTCCTATAATTCCCTAGATTGACAATGGATATTTTGGGCAACATTCTCAAAAGGGTCTGTTGCTGAAGCATTATCTTAGTGTCACCATTGCTACCTTTCTGCAATGGTAAGTATAGAGTATATTTTGATACTGTGCTTAATTTGAAACTCTAACTTGCATGTGGTTTCCACGTTATTCTGTCTTATTCCAGCAAGCTTATATTTGTGGAACACCCGTCTACAGGAGTGTGCTTTTTCTTACCTCTGCCTCATGCAGCAGGAGGCACCATACAAAATAGATCATTGGTATAGAACAAAAACACTTTTTATCAAATTAGAAAGAATAATAATACTCCCAGTTACTCCAAATTAGTTTCTTAAATCCCTTCCATAGAATAAGAATCATTAGTAATATTAAACTTCACTAAGGAAAACACGACCTTTTTTCTTATTGGAATGGGAAAATCTAGTTACAACATGGTTCACATGGTCTTGACTTAAGGCTCTGATATGAACTAAAAATTTAAAGGAAGTTTAGTCTAAATTAGAGCCTTTTAAAACATCTACAAAATAGTAATCTATTGTTCTCATGGGATTTCAAACTCATGCTTAATATCCAATGGATTGAAAAGCCAAACTCTAGACCAAATATTTGGTGTAACTTGAGTTTTGCCCATTATCTTTTCTTCTTGCTGGCTGGGGAAAAAAAAAAAAAAAAAAAAAAAAAAAAAAAAAAAAAAAAAAGCAGCTTGATGTAATTGTACCCTGGAGAAAAACAGTTTCTTACAAAGCCAGGTGCAGGGGAGCTTTTATTACAAACATCCTTAAACTGAGGCCTGTGACCTGTTTAGGACTTATTCAGTAATAAAACAGATACCAAAACACTGAGATATCTGTTTAATAGTCAATGAATTGTTCTAATGATCATCAAGAAAGATTTTATATAATTCTCCACTGATTTTTACTAGTAAAACCATTAAGAAAATATAGACAAGCAAATATAATTAAAAAAAAAAGAAAAAATAAAATAACATTTTACAATACAGAAATAAAATATTTATGAATCTTCTGGGACACTTTTAATGTGAAATAGCATAATTAACTCTTAGGCAATATGTTTTCTTATTACCATCGTACTGTGAGGGGAGTTGTCTTTGGAAGTTTATTTACATTTTGTTTAGCAAAAAAGGAATTTTATGTATATATTTTTCCCAAGAATTTAGCATACCTCTTGAACTAAGTCAATATAAATGCAAACAGATAGAAGAAAATATCTGAAAAGGGAAATTCTAAATACTTCAGTGCTTTAATACTGATTTTACGCTAAAAAGAGCCTTTGACCCCTCTCCAGAAGCAAGCATGATAGCTGTCCCATAGTCCTGATTATGTAGCATGATGGCTCATCCTTTATGCCTTGAAATCAAGAAGGAAGTTCATGAATTATGCACTAATCTTTACGATAGTCAGACATCATGGTAGGATGGTCAGAAGACAAAACATACTAATCCACAAAATAACCCCTGATTTACTCAAGTAGTCAAAAAAAAATTAACAACTAAGTTCCCTTATTTAAAATATTCTTATCAGTTAAATTGTCTTTCTATTGTCTACTTTTAGGCTTTTACCATAAACTGACATTCTTCTGTGATGGCCCTGTCACATGTTCAGCATTCTTCTTAATCTCCCTGTATGTTTAAAAGAAAATGTGGGACAAACAGACCTACAGACACCAAGGTCAGTGAAGAAGAGGAGGAGGTGCTCCAGGCACTGGAGAAGAAAGTCCCCTGCAGTCTGTGGTGAAAACCATGGGGAGGCAGGCTGTCCCCCTGCAGCTCATGGATGTTAATGGTAAAGCAAGTATCAACAATGAGGCTGTGGAGGATTCCATACCAGAGCAGGTGGATGTTCCCTGAAGGAAGCTGCAGCCCATAGAAAGCCCACATGGAACCAGGCTCCTGGCAGGAACTGGAGCTCATGGAAAGGGTCATAGACAGGAGCAGGTTTACTGGAGGGATCTGTGACCCTGTGGAAGGCCCATGCTAAAGCAGTCCATTCCTGAAAAACTGTACTCTGTGGAAAAGACTCATGCCAAGGTAGTTCTTGAAGAACTGAATTACATGGAAAAGACCCATTTTGGAGAAATCCATGAGGGCCTATGTACCATGGGAGGAGCCCAGGGAATGGTATGAGGAGGATGAGTAGCAGAGATGAAGTATTACAAACTGACCAGAAACCCCCTTCCTTATCCTCCTGCCCTGCCTTGTGGGAAGAGTTAAGACTGAAGATGACCCTGGTGAGAAGAGACACAGGGTTTAGCTGGGGACTATCCTCATCTGCTATTAATTGGCAATAAATTAAATTAATTTCCTAAATCAAGCCTGTTTTCTGTGACAGTAACTGGTGAGTGATCTCCCTATCTTTATCTCTTCCCATGAGCTTATTCATTTTATTTTCTTCTGTCCTGTTCAGGGAGAAGTGTGAGAGGGTGACTGAGTGGGCATCTGGTGGACAACCAAGGTTAACACATCTTTTGTAGTACCCAGCATTGGCCAACCAGCACCAATAACAAGAGTGAAAATAAAATATAAGCAATGTTATGGGGCTGGATTACATAAAGTTCATTATGAAGTAGCAGGATAAGCAAATTCTAGTCACGGAAGATTTTCACATAAGTGATAAATGCCCAAGTGGAGTAGTCTTAATAGAGTTTACACAAAAAAGTAGAAAACTGCCCTTTCACATATAAAAGCTTGAAACATCCCATTGTGAATTAGAACAGCCATAGGAAGTTATTGTGTGCAGAAGACCCTCATTCTCTCAAATGCTGATGTAATGCCTTACATTTCATGAGAGAAGAGTTTCTCCACATGAATAAAAATGAAATCTTAATGTGTTTGGCTTATCATTACATTGTGAAAAAAAAACCAAACAATTGTTACAATCCTAGGACGTGCAGCAAAAATGTTTCAGAATCACCAGTCAGACAACAGCAGACAGAAGAGTGAAGCGACCAGGAGAAAGGAAGTTTCTCCAAGGCTTTTCACCTGTGCGGAAAAAAAAAGAAAGGAGAGGGGGGATTTGGCTCATACTGGACGCTTAATTAAAGGCCTATAGTAACAGATACACATACACACATACAAAGAAGCAGTAGCTAAAACTCAGTAAGGTATCAGCAGATGGAACACACAAGTACAGTGAAATTGTCATGACCAACACACTGAGCCCTAGAAAAACTCCTTTGGAATAGGACTGATGCATAGAGGCTAAAACAGATCTGAGCCAAAAGGAGGACTTTTTTGTTGTGATTTAAAAATCAACAGAATCATGTTCATGTAAGACATATTTGCACTCTTTATTATCTACTGATCTCCAAGGCTGCAGAGCACTAATTTAAAATTCATCATTCTAGTATATCCTCCTGAAGGGTTAGAGCAGATATATTAACTTTTGCATTTATTTTGAGGAAAGAATGGTCATTTTTAGAATCATATCCCAGTTTAACAACTAACAATTCACACAGTTCAGTAGAGCAATGTGTTTCTAAGTACCTAGACTTGGATAGGTTGCTAAATCTGGCAGCTTGGCAGGTTTTTTCTTTTTTTTTTTTTTCTTTAGATCTTTGCTGAAAAGGTTCTGATCTACAAGATTCAGTTTTCAGTTTAATATCATGTTTTTATACATGTAAGGCTGGCTTGGTCATGCTTTCTTCATAAGCACCAAGTGAAAGAATTTATGTTAGTGACCTGAAATGATTAATTATAGACAGGAATAACAAACTTCAAAGCCAGTATATGAGTATCTCAAAATTTCTAAATAAAACCATGTTTATCAGTTGAATATTCAATCATTTATTATGCGTATCACCAAAATTCTCATCAGTAATTGTTTACTGAGATTTATCTAGCATAGTAATTTAGTCTTTAGTTAGTCTTACTGTTTGCTTCAATATTTATTTCATTTAGAATAATAATCAATAGAAAAAAGCTGTTGCCTGAGACCACATCCCCATGCCAATACCAAGCAAAATGGTGTAGTAAATTAAAATAACCAAGAACTGTCAAGCTCCATAGTGTCATTTCAAATTAATCTCTGTAAGAAAAGTCAGGCTTTATATTAATACCAACAATAGCTGTAATACATATTTTTCCTTTTCTATTTCCTTAGCAAAATGTAGAAGTGACAGCATATGATCTGAAATGCCAATTAATACAGACAGTAGAAAATACCTTTTGAGAGAAAGATAAAACAGCTTTCTATTGCTTATTTGTGATTCACTGTAAGAGCAATACAGTAGCTAATGTACATAGGCATTATATTGTTGAAGACATGAATATGTGCTCAGTAGCAGGAAATCCCTGCCCAACTGATAAGAAAGGAGGACTACTCTACACTATTCAAAAAAAGTTGTGGGGTTAAAATTAGATTATTATTCAGCCTGTTTTAGTTTTGAAAAGTCTATTTTATTTTTAACCCTTAGAGAAATAATTCCATGTAGATTTGACTTTTAAAATGACTCACCTTTTAAAGAGGTCACTATTCCTTAAAATATAGAAAAGCTTATTTTTAGAAGAGAGGACCGTTCTTTTATTTGCACTGAAACACATATTTCTGGACTGTTTAAAACAGTTATGTGCATACCTATCTTTTAAAAATTGTAATGGAAAAATATTTTATCAATCCTCTGGAAACAAATAGAACAAGTCAGTAAAGTTAATAAAGTCAAATCAATGATAAGTTCATATTAATGGGCTTTTAGGTTTAGGATATATTTCATTTAATGAAATTGCCACTATGATTGTCAGTAGTAAATGAATTATAAATAAAATATATATTCCCTATGTGGCCTGGTGGTTGGAATTCAGCTCCAAGGATCAGACCAAATTAATTTGATACTGTTATTTCAATATAAAGCAGTAGTCTACAATACAAAATCACCACACATGAAGTGTGAAAAAAGCATTGCTGTGCGCTAAAGAATGCCAGCAACCAGAATGACAAGAGGTAGATATATTTGCTGTCTTCATCAAAGTCAGAGAAATATCTGAAGTAATATAAATTAGACATCAAAACATTTTATGGGCTGAAAGGAAGTTAAAGTGGGAGTATGAGTGTAAATCACACCTGGAATTATTGGTGGAATTAATGAAGTAGAGCAATTGCTTTTTCAGTTATAATTTTTAGGGTTCCTCATTCTGGAGTTTCTAGTGATTTAGAATCAACAGACAGTGTCAGAATGGAAGAACATTTCATCTACATGATTTCTTCTGAGTGCATAAGTATCTAAGTTAAGTTGAACTTGATACTGGGTGTATTCAATGTGGTTTTGGAAAGAGAGTGTCAGAGTGTCATATAGAAGAAAAGACAAAATACAGGGTTTGGGTTTGTTTTGGGTTTTTTTGGGGTTTTTTTTAGGTGTACAGGTGATAAAACATAAAGTTCCTCTTATTTGCAGAATTTTATCATTACAGAAGAATTTTTAGAATGATCTGTAATCTAATCAAAGTAACCAGGTTTAATGCTAAATGATAATTTTGTTCCCCACTGATAGGCTTACTTCTGAGATATCTGGAATAACATCTACAGCTGCACGCATAACTATTGAGTAACTATGGAGCATTACAAAGAGTTTAAGTATGACTTCCATATAGCTACATCGTGTTAATAGACACAAGGTTATTCATCTTAGCTGAGTAATATGAGACTCTCTGGTCAGAGAGATTGACTCAGCAGGGACTGCTAAGATTAATACTATCACATCATCCTTGGATCCAGCTAACCATCCATTCATCCTAGAACAAAAGGCTAGGAACATCTGGGGAAGTATAGTTACCTCTTGCCCTGAGTTACTTCTAGACTTCTTTTTCTCCTCAAGGACCAGTGTTAAAGTTCAAAGTGGTAGGGTTTTTTTAAGTACCATGGCATACTGAAAGGCTTTTTCTTGCTAGGTTTTTTTTTCTTGAGTAGAAGTTTACTTCAGTGAAGATTCCTGCCTCACTTAGCACCTTTAAACTATATGATGCTTATAACCCAAAATCACTGCTGAAGAACAATAGATGTAAAAAAATATATTTAGTAGGAAAAATAGCATTCATGGCTTGCTGCCCATGCTTTATAAATACCAGCAGAGGTAATTTTGAGGAGGAATGCTGGACAGTAATCCAATGCAATGTGCCAACTATACCTTGGATAGATCCAAGATCCATTAAGTGGTTCACAGGACTTGTGCTATGCTTTTTAAAGCATCCTGCTCCTTTACAGGAGCTTCATGGGATCTGGGGAGTTTTGGCCTTAAGGATCACACCCAGGACCCAGTATGTTCTGTGATCCCAGCAATTAGAAATTTTCAGCAAAAATTAATGGATATTTTTGCTCATCTATTTTTTACACTCTATTTTTACATAGGGCAACTAACTATGAGCTTCTCTATTTATCTGCCAATAGATTTGGAAGGGTATACATGTTTTATTCAATGCCTTAAACCGTATGCCCTGCTCCAGATGAGAATAAAGTAACTACTGAGCTGGAAAGATGCCTTTCTTAACACACAGTATGAACTTGTATGCATAAGGACAAGTTTCCAGAACAGCAGGGAACTTTACAGAGCCCTCACTTGTACCATTAATACTTGAGGTGTGAAAACAAGGTATAAAAGCAGTTTTATCATATGTAGGAACATACTAATGAAGTTCGGCCAGTGATAGCTGGCCAATATTTCATGTTGAAATATTCATCTCCAGACTTCCTTATGAAAAGCAGGTATCTAGCAACAGCTAAATGAGAAGGGTGCTTGGTGGTGAAGCTGGAAGCAGTGACGAGTCACTGCTTGTCAATAAACCAGCAATGAGCTTTCTGCCTCTGAAAGGCAATCTAAGAAGACTGCAAGGAGGTAACAAATATTAAATATCTCATCTCCCTTGGCTGTTATGTGAACTTATTTACTAGAACCTGAGTGAAGCCTGTGCCTGACCAAATTGGCCCTTAAACATATAGCCAATCCCTGGCCAACCTCTATGTCTTGCCCCTGACTGATCAAGGCACACTCAGTGCAGTCCAGTCTCCTTCCAATGAAGCCATGTGTTGCCTGACTCCCACTTCTTTGTTCCCAATGGGCTGTTGGGGTGCCTTCTGCTCCTGCTACAGTACAAGCTGGGTTTTACATTCCTTTGTAATTTGTCTCACCCTCAGGTCATAAATCTTTCATTATTTCTTAGAAGAGACAAAAATTTTGTTTGACCATACTCAGACTGGACTTTTCCATTGCAGTTTTCCCATTGCTGCAAAATAGACAGTCCCAGCTCTTACAGAGGACTCTGATGAAAGCTTCTCTCTGGCCCTCCATTGATTAAACTAATCCAAAACTATGTTCTTTAAAACAAAGGCTTTTTGCATTCAGCCAAACACAACAATATGCCCAGAACAGGGTTGAAATAACAAGCCTGCCTGTGGTTTTTTTTCTAATATTTTTTTTTTTCTTGCAAGCATGTGTGGGCTTCTCTTCACCTAGTTGCACCCAGATCTGTGTAGCAGCTGACACACAGTGCTGCCACACTGTCTCAGTCCCTTCCCTTTGAGTTGCGTGTTTGTGAAGTTGTGATTAAGCCGGACATCCTGGGTGAGCACAACACAGAAACCAGTGCCAAAACAGGGACAGAATGGACTAAAGTCCCAGCCCTACCTATAAATATACACATGCTATTTCTTTCAGTTTGTTTTTGGTCACACTTCCCTTTTTAAAATAATTCTTAATTGTGAGATGTCCCTTCAGTTCTAAATTCTGCCCCTGTCCTACTGCCCTAGAAGATACATCAGTAGCTTCACTACAGTAGAATCAGATAGCATTCAGTAGATCATATAGAATTATCCAAAAACATTCACATACTTAATGCTGAAGGTTTTTTGGTATACTCTTTGGAAAAAAATGGCTTTCATTCTTTTCCTAGTGTTTGTAATTGTTTCATTTCCTTTCATTTTCCCTATAGAAGCTTCTTTTGATTTCATTCCATACCACCTGCAGAATAATACGAAATGGGTAAATTATCAAGCATATTATATTTATACAATACAGTGCTGATATATTCTTCATTTTCCACATCTCCTGAACCGTACTGAAACAGCTGAACAGACCTATTTATTAACTATCTTAGAGGACTTTGGTTATAAACTCCATTTTGGATGCTACATTCGTTACATCTAAAAGTAAAATATTTGGAGTACCTTCTTATCAACAATGCAGTTATCATAAAATATCAGATGTCAGCTTTAAAATGTCAGTTTCCCAGATCAAAGTTTCATATTCCGTCACTGCTCCACACCCTCCTTTATATGAGCCTATTTTTTTTTTCAAGTACATCTAATTGTAACTTGATATCTCTAGGTAAAATGAGTCAAGAGAATTTGTTTTCTCTCTCCTGATTTCTTCATTCTTCCCCAAGGATTTTCTCTCAGGATCATGTATTTGACATTACTCTTTTCAAAAGGAGGGAGGGAGGGATGCTTAAGTGCCTGAACTGCTTCTTTTGACTCTGATTCCCCAAATTCAAGTGTGTCGTGTTGCACATCATGTTAGTTTCTCACTGACAATAGGTAGGTTACTTTTCATGGTCACAGAACACTTATTCCAAGTTAACCAATGTACCTGATGCTTTCAGTGTGGAAGTGGGTGGAGGTCCTGCTTGCTCTGAGTCATGTCAGTTTATAGACACTGGGATTATGACCTAAGGATAACACTTTTTTTTCACTTTTGCCTGTAATGGAGGGAGAGGATATTGACCTTCCCTCCCCTTGTGTTTCCCTTATCGCCTCCTGTATTTTCACTGGTACCCTTAGCTGCATTCCTGCAGCCAGATGTTTGTGTTTTCAGTCAGGATAGCACCAGATTTCTGGCTCATGCATATAATATAACTTCCAAGTAAAATATCAAAAGGTATATCCTTTGATATCTCCACTGACAGTATATCTGACCTTTACTGGGTGTGTGCAGAAATGTGCTCTTCAGACAGCAGACATAGCTTCACATTTGGAACTTTCAGATGCATTTTATAACCTCCCATCATCTGATATTTTATTTCCCCATATGAGATCATACCAGAGTTTAAGTAGCCCCTGTGCCCCAACTGTTTTAAATGTCTCTTCCATGCACACTGTTTCACTATCCCCTTCATGCCAAGGTGTTTTGAAACTCCCCACATGACACATTAAGCAGTTGTTTGTAGTTGTCTGATGAAAAGAGTCACTTATCAAGAAATCAGATCTCGGAGGAACTAGCAGTGTAATTTTCTGACAGAAGATGCACCACATGGTTAACTGCCTTAATCTGAAATGCAAATGCTATTCTGGCTGGGAACACAGTGGGTGACCTACTTGGTCCTCAGAACATGCTTCAAAACATCAGTAGACCAATTCTTCCCAGATGAAACTTCACGAGTGTTCTTGTGAGTGTTCTCTTTATATCCTTGCCTGTTTCTGGCTTAATTCACAAATGTTTTCTGACATGATCTTAATCTATTCTCCTTCCTTGAGAATTTATGATCCTCCTTTTCACACTAAATCAATATTCCTCTACTTTTGAACACTTTTTTTTTTTTGAGGCTCTTTGAGGTGAACTTTACAAAGAAGAGGCACAGCTTATTTCTAAGTACTTAGTTCTAAGTTTCTAAGTACTAGCTCATTTCTAAGTACTTAATTATCATAGAATGACCCATAAAAACTCAATCCTCAGTTTCAATCCTTTTTGTCATTTTGTATTTTCACCCAAAATTTACTTAAGCATGTGAAATTCTGGTAATGGTCCCATCATCTTATCTGACCTAAACATCCGACTCTAATCTTGTTCCAAATAAATCCAAGATTCACGAATAAGATTTCCTTGTATCCAGGACCATGGGATGCTGAGTGCAGTCAACATGCTCTGAGCATACTTACTGCTAAACCCATGCAGCTGGGCACAAAATACAAAAGATAAATTCCTTTTCATTTAAAAATGTTTCTTGTGATAAAGTCCCATAGTTAAAGCACTCTTCTAGGAAAGAGAAGTGAGTTTACCATCCAGTTTCCACTCTTCATTCAATAACACAGGTTATATAAAAAATCTAGGCTGAAGCCAAGGTCAACACTTCCTGTAAAAGCTGTAGCACTGGCCATCCAGACATGCAGAACTTAAAAGGATCAACACCAAGATAAAAGACAAAGGACCAGACTGAGCAGCCTGTGGAAAGGGCATTCACAGAAGCTGGTAGAGGAAGAAAAGATGGATAGATGGACTTGGGATCTAATTCTAAAGGTAGTGTATCTTGAAGTAACAAACATCAGATAAAATACATCCAGAGTGCTCCATTCCTTCAGCTTTGTCAATACAACACCATACAGTGATTATACAGGACCTATTGTAGCCCATTTGACATTATTCATTCTTATATTTTTTTGTTCCTCAACTACACCAGTACCTATTTGTTCCATCTCTGCTTTACTTAGTTGACAAGTCTCAAACACTCCAGCTCTTCATTTTAGTCCTTCTCTCTGCAATTTCTTTTTTAAAGATGTTTCAAACTCATCTGAATACATTTTTAATAAGGGACCTTTCTGAAGTGAATAAGATTATTCTGATATTTTTCCTGACCATATAAGCTTCATAACCAAAATATTCACATCTATAAGATATATACCATATATCCAAACCAGCCAATGAAGTATGGTTCATATAGGTCTTGAAATTTCCTCAAGCCCCACCACTCCAGCGAATAACAGACTGGACAAGGCCTCTGATGGGTAGATCAAATGCAATACCAATGTTTTCTTCCTAATGTCCTCCTACTAGCCAAGTACTGCCACTGGTCACATGTTGAATCCTGACATGGAGTCACTCCTGAACTGCTCAAGAGCCTCAGGGCTCGACTGTCTTGTAAAGTAACGTCTTAACTCCTTTCCCTTCAGTTATTGGTGCTGGAGAACTAAGTTCACTCTCATGAACCCTCGTTTAAAATTATGATCTAACATTCTTCACCTTATCAGTTGAATATAGCACAAAGGCATGAATCTCTTGTTCAACACCTTTAAGCTCAAGCACAATTTTCATATATTTAAAAACTGGGTAGTATTTGAGAGATGCTTATAGACATTTTTATTGCATGATTTTTTTCTCCTTTACTCTTACTTTCCCAAGGAACATGACAATGTTTCCCATGTCTTTGTCTTTAGTCAACATTATTTTTAGTATTGTTGCTAATCACTGCAAAATGCTACTTCCAGAATCCTGCTACTGCCAGCAAAAGTCATAGATGTAGTCAGATGTATTTAAACACCTTTATGTATGGACCTAAGTTTGTGAATCTGCTTCCTTAGTCACTGCCAAAGGCGAAATTTTGCCTTTTGAAGAGTTATGTGTAAGAAAGATGTCAATATTAAATAACAAACCAGTATAAAAAGAAAAAAAAAAAAAGTGAAAGAAACATGAAAATGTGAAATGATTGTCAGCCATATAGAAAAGGCCTAGAGAAGATCAAATTCAAGACTTTCTATAGACACCCTTCAACTTTAAGCCTATTACATCATTGTTACAATATTGGTCAACAAGGGTTTAAAGCTATACATCTTTGAAGAAGAATTAAAAAGAAAAAAAAGAAAAAAAATTGTAAAAATGCCAACTCCACCCCTCCTCTTCTCTTTCTACGATTCACTTATTGGCATTATATGTCAAAATACTGCAGTACACAGCTTTGTAGCATCCCCAGATCAAACAGGAAAGGCTGTCATTCTTTAAACTCTGGAAATGAGAAGTAGAGTAGATAGCTCTGAAGCTAAAAAAGATCTAGAATCTATTTAAAGCCTTTTTTTACTTCTCAAATAAATTCTTTATGCATATTGAGGAAAAATTTAAGGAACTGCCTCTGCAGTTTCAACAATGTCAGTTGTAGAGAAAGAAAAAAAAAGAAAGAAAAAAAGAGAGAGGGAGAGAAGGAAGGAAGAAGGAAGGAAGGAAGGAAGGAAGGAAGGAAGGAAGGAAGGAAGGAAGGAAGGAAGGA
>JANIJG010022586.1:0-18643 GCA_024611175.1 Megaceryle torquata | reverse complement strand
TTTAGAGGAATGCATTATTTAAGTCTTTTTTTTAAAATGTGGTTTTGATCCCTGCTTGTAAAACTAATTTATTAAGTTTCTGTAATAAGTTATAGTAAAACTAGTCTTTTGTAGATAAATACATGCTTTGTGTTTGGAAGATACTGAGAAATAGATATATTCAGCTGGTTTTACAGATAACACTCCATAGCTCAGGGAATAAGCAGAGATATTTTTCTTGGTAGATCAAACAAAAATATTAGTTCCTGGATAGCAGTTTAAACTGAGCTTTCTTCATTTTCCAAAAGCTAAATAGCTAATGACACAAATATATTTGAGACAGGCTTGGATGGACTTACAGATTCCTGTTCATTTACACTTAGTAAGAATAGTTTAGTATTTGTGTGTCTTCAGCTATTAATTACAGGGATGTAGCAAAGTATGTCAAAACAGTACATAGATCCAAAGATATAAGCTGTATTAAAGTGAATTCATATCTTGACTTTTTTCCCTTTTTAATACTAACCTTTTAACTCTCTTCTACTAAGGTATTACTGTATTGGCCCTTTAAAGTTAAGGGTTAAAGGACAAGCTTCACAAAACCATTTTGATCATGTACAGAAAGTGAACACATCAGCCACATGCAGGACTTTAAATTCTAATTTTTTTTCTTTGTAGTTTGTATCTGTTCAAACTAGGATTAGCACCACAGATCCAGGACCTACTGGGAAAAGTAGACTTCACAGGTAATAAACTGCTTATCTAATCATATGTTAGTTTCTTAACTCAGTAAATCTGCTAACATTGTACATATTTTCTATTGCAGTCTTTCTCCTGCAAGGTTATTCTAAACACATCCTAATAAAACAGGTGGGAGGCTGCTATTTTTAATGAATGTCAATCTCTGAAAGACAAAAGGGAGTGAATTGTCATGGAATACTTGTTGTATCTTACATTCTTTCAAAATGGGGAGCAAATACTTCTCAGCAGCTCTGGCCACAAGCTTTTTGAAAAATATCGCCCCTGCATTTGTATGTATGGTGATTCATAATAAAATTCTTAGGATTTTTTTCCTGATAATATTTCCTTTTTTTTATGAGAACAGAGGAAGAAATCAGCAACATGCGAAAGGAGCTAGAGAAGTACGGTATACAGATGCCATCGTTCAGTAAAATTGGTGGGATTCTGGCCAGTGAATTGTCAGTGGATGAAGCTGCATGTAAGTGTAGCTCCTGTTCGGTTTTCTACTGAATAATTTGATAGAACACTAACAAAATATTTTCTGTTTTAATTCTTCTAGTTTGCCACCTCTTAAGTAACAAGGGAGTTTTCACTACTGTCCCCTTGCATCATTGTTAAAAGACCTCTTGCAATTTTTCAGTCTGAAATTTTTGGTATCTACATTGAATCATAGGAAGTGCTACCAGAAACAAAGATTTCCTAGTCTTTTGCCTGGGTTAATGTTTTGGTGGAGATTGCTCCTTTAAAATGATGAATTGATCTCTGCTTGTGCCTCTGCACCATACAGGGTACAGTGGACATGGCCATGGGAATGGGTGTCTTCTCTATGCCTCCTTCCTGTTTTGACTTCTTAAAGTTTTCTCAAACACTTGATCAGGTTGCTGTGAGGACAAGGCACTGTTCCAGATATGAAAGAATTGTCTATGTGGTGGTATAAATGTGGAGGAGCCACTTGCCTGCATGGGCAGCTTTTGATCTATCTGACTGCTGTGCTGTGATCCACAGCATGGTAGAGCTGGGCTGGAAGGCACATTCTACTGGTGCATACAAAATAAGCCATTTATTTTTATCAGGACTTATGCACAGTTATGGTCATGTTGAGTCTGACTTGAACACCTTCCACTCAAAATCAAAATTTAATGCTTTATTGATGGCCAAACCTATCCATCTGTCAATTGTTTTTTCTCTTTCTTTTTGTTGTTTCTTTTCTCATCCCATTTCTTCTTTTCTCATCCCATCTCTTTTTGGTGTGTGGAATGAAGTAATATATTTAAAAAATTAAAAATCCTTGAACTTAAGTGTCATGAAATGTAGTGTGCCCACTGAAATCGATTGACTTCTAGTCATTATGCTCGAAGTCCTGGCATTTTTCAGAGAGGCAAACTGAAGGGGTGGTGCAGTATGTTCAACAGCACAGTGGGTCACTGATATCCTGTAACAGTACTGCAGACAGTACAGGAGAACGAGAGGTGAGGGATTAAAAGCTACATTATAAATAAATTCATGCAATTTCTGCTAAACCTTGCATAGTAGCATAATTGAAACAAGATGAGTCATGATGTTACTTAATGTGCTGAAATTTCTAGACCTTAAAACACACTTCCTCATGTTGATTCTCATCATGTTGTCTATTTTGGAACCAGCCATAGCTTAATATATGCATGTGTCTGCAAAGTTAGCTCTTAAAATACTGCCTTTGGAAGTGCAGGTAGTTTGTCTCTTTTTTTTGCAAATTTTTAGTGACTTGGTGAATACTAAGCATTTTTTCAAGGAGCTTTCTTCCTTTCCTGAAGATGAAAGGGTTGCAGCTTCCTTCTCTGAAAGCTTGTGATAGTGTTTATAGGGTTTCCTTCAACTTCTGAAATCTTTTCGTAGAAATCTTTTCCATGGAAAAAAACAGGGTTTCCTGATGCTGGTTCTACCCCTTTGGACAAAGTGTGCTGTAAATAATATGCCCTGCCCCAGAACAGGAAACATCTGCTATGGGAACCCTCATGCAGCAGTGAAGTTGTACGTGAAGATCCTGTCAGAGGAAAGGGACTACCACTCTGCTTCCTAAATGGAGTAAGCAAAAGGAGATATGAAGTGAAACAACTGCTGATGACTGCTGCTGTGCTGTCAGCAATACAAGAAATCAGTCTGCAAAGATTAAGCTTAAGTGCTTTCAAAGCAAGCTTATTTTGCAAGTAAGCCTCCCTTATTCCATTCCTCAAGACTATTTGTTCAAATCTCATCCAGATTCTCACTGTTGCTCTTGGTAGATAAGTTCACAACCTCTACAAATACCTGTTTGCTTATCTCCTAAACTTGAAACTGTCTTTTGGCTACTCTTTACTAGCTCCACTTATATCAGTAAGGCTTCTTGCACAACTGTGGAAGAAATTACATCTTCCCTATATGTTTTGTTATATGATGATGTGGAGGCAATACACATGTCTAAGAACAGTAGTCTTCTCTTAGCCTCTTGAAGCTGACCAAGGTGTTCATAAAATCACAGAATACCTTACGTTGGAAGGGATCTATAAAGATCTTTAAATCCAACTCCCTGCTCTTCACAGAATGACCTAAAACCAAATCATATGACTAAGTGTTATTCAGATGCTTCTTCAATTTTGACAGGCTTGGTGCTGTGACCACTTTGGGGATTCTGTTCCAATGACTGACCAGTCTTTGTGAAGAACATTTACCTAATGTCCAGTCCGAACTTCCCATGTTCAGAAAGTTCAATGTCAAAAAAATGAGTGTATCCCTCTGCTTGCTTCTCTTCCACCATGCCAGCTGCTTGTGTCCCATATGATTCCATGCTGAACTGAGTGAAAGTAAAGTCATTTCAGTACAAATTTATAGCATGAAGTTAATGCTAAGGTAGAATAGAATCTTTTTGGTTGGAAGAGACCTTTAAGATCATCAAGTCCAATCATTAATCCAGCACTGTCAGGTCAACAACAAAACATGTCCCTCAACACCACACCTAAACAGCTTTTCAACCCCTCCTGGGATGGTGACTCCACCACTTTCCTGGGCAGCCTATTTCAGATCTTGAGAACTCTTTCTGTGAAGAATTTTTCCCTAATACCCAACTTAAGCATCCCCTGGTGCAACCTGAGGCCACTTACTCTTGTTCTATCACTTGTTATACTGGAGAACAGACCAACCCCCACCTCGCTACAACCTCCTTTTCAGTAGCTATAGAGTGTGATACGGTCTCCCCTGAGCCTTCTTCAGACTAAATTCCAGATCCCTCTCTCATTCCTCATAAGACTTGTTTTCTAGATGCCTCACCAATGTCATCAACCTTTGGACCTGCTCCAGCACTTCAATGTCTGTCTTGTAGAGAGTAGCCCAAAACTGAACATACTGTTTGAAGTGTGGCCTCACCAGTGCTGAGTACAAAGCTCACGTCCTGTTGGCCACTATATCTGATACAAGCCAGGATGTTGTTGGCCTTCTTGGCCACCTGGACACGCTGCTTTCTCATTTAGCTGGCTGTCAACCAACACTCCCAGCCCTTTTCCACTGGGCAGCTTTCCAGCCACTCTTTTCTAAGCCTACAGTGTTGCGTGGGGTTGCTGTGACTGAAGCGTAGGACTCAGTACTTGGCCTTGTTGAACCTCAGCCCAACAATCCAGCCTGTCTGGGTCCCTCTGTAGGGCCTTCCTACCCTTGAGCTGATCAACATACTTAACTTGGTGTTGTCTACATGCTTACCGAGGGTGCCCTTGAACCTCTCATCCAGATCATTGATAGAGAAACAGGCCCCAATACTGATCCCTGAGAACACCACTTGTGACCAGACACCAACTGGATTTAACTGCATTCACCACCACTCTTTGGGCCCATCCATCCAGACTTTATCCAATGAAGCCAACAGCTAGGCAAGTTGTTCCAGTAACTCTCAGCTAGGCAAGTTGTTCCAGTATACATTCTCTGAGAATGTATAGCTTCACTTCATGCTTCATTTGTCCATGTTGTTTTTCCAGTGGTCTGCTCTTCTATTTTACTTTCCTAAATCTGTACACTCTTTAATTTTCTAAAAACTCAAATTTCCCAATCATTGACAAGCATCTTTCACTTTTCATATACTGAAAGAAAGGCTCTAAACTCAGATTTATAGACCCTCAGTTAAACTTAATCCCAAAAAGTGGTTTTTACCAAATACTTTTCTCTAACAAAACAATGCAATGCCATGCAGCGGGTAAAAACTGATAGAATAATGAAATGACATTCAAGTTTTCCCTCACATCTCATTGGTGGCATGAAAGTAAATCCTAGACAAACTGCGGTGATAAGTAAGGAGCTCCTGTGTTCTGGGGTAGAATCTAGATAAACATTTATCAGGAATTGCATTTTATATAAAAATTTCTGTAAAAATCTTGGAGATCAGTGTTCCACCAGAGAGTTTTTGGGGTCTTTCTGTGTCATGAAGACCCAGCTAAACTGTAGTTCTAATAAAAACCCTTCATCTAGACTGACTGTAGGGCCATATGTGTGCAAGGAATACCTAGGAGGGCTGTATTAGCAGTTACTTTATAAAAAATTTAGCTACAGTCATTTTGAGTTTGTACAGTCATGTAAATTTGCTGTGTGCAGGGGAAACAAAAAAGAACATTTCTGATGCTTAGAAACTTAGGAGTCCAGCATTTGTTGTAGTAGTTGAAGTTTCCTTTCTTTCTCGAAGGAAAGGTTTAACACTTAAGCTGGTTGATGGCTGTAAGTGGCACTTTTTCCCATTTTGCTATGCAGTAACATTTCAGGAATCCTGCAAAGCCCTTTTGGTATTGTTTCCTCCCTTTTGAAGTTTGCTATCCTGTGTCTCTGCAGGCGATAGAAGTAGGGACTGTTACATCATTGTCTCGTTCCCCATCTGCTCATGGAGATCCTCAGTTAGGAAAGGAGCCAGTCCATCCTAGGTAGGCTTAGATGTGGTGTGCAGGGCTGTACCCTGACTGGGGAGTCTTAACTATGTTTTTTGGAAGACAAGTTTCACGGAGTTTGAATTTCCTTATTCTTGTGTAGTATCTTTCAGATATACAGTTAGTTTAGACAATACTTTGGTATGTCTCATACCTTTTATGGTAATGAGAGAAGCTTTAAGAGAAAAACTACTAAAAATGCTTTCAATTCCTGCTTATAAGTGCCTTTTAAATGACATAAGACTTTAACAATAAAATGTAACTCATCTTTTCTATCAGTAAAAGAGTAACCCCTAGCTTGGAGTATAGTTAACATGGAACAGACAGCTATGTGTCACCTTTTAGCAGACATACTGTTGTTGCTGCAGTCTAGGGAATACAATAAGAGTGGGGTGTTAGAAGGGGAATATGTAAATTGTTGAACATATAGCAAACAATTTCAAATAAATCAGAAGAAACTGTGACAGCTTTGAACAGATTTTGCTTCCTGAAATTTAGGATTCTGCTTTTAATTTTAGTGCATGCGGCAGTAATAGCAATTAACGAAGCTATTGAGAAGGGAATAGCTGAGCAAACCATTGCAACTCTGAGGAACCCAAATGCAATGCTGCTAAACGTGGATGAGGAACTTGCACAGGACTATCAGAATGAACTCTTTGAAGCTAAAAAGAGAAAAGAATCAAATGCAAGACTTAAGGTAGTAACATTTTATTAGTACTCCTAGTGTACTTGTTCTTTCATGTTGCATCTCATGCTGTAGTATTACTGATTTTTAAAATTAATTTTTTAAAATTAGAACAATTGGGGAAAAAACCCACCTTTTTAGCTAAATAGCTTAAATAATGGTAATGCAACAAGATGATAGCAAATTTTATAAGCATATTATTACTGTGAATACTATTTAGCTTAAATTTAGCCAAAGGATAAAATATGGGAAAACTAAAAACAAGTAAAAAAATGGCTTCCCTCTTTCAACAGCTTTAGAAAAAACTCCTAATTTTCTGTTTAAGAAGTTACAAAAAGAATTATACAATTTTTTTGAGAATAAAATATAGACTCTGCCACAGATCTTTAATGTGAAATTATTTTTCTTTGGTTTTTTTTTGAGACCTAATTCTTTTAATAGCTTAAAAATGCTGTGCTATATTTACATGGCTATTTTACAGGAAGCAGAAAATGCTTTAAATATTGCTCAGTTACCAAAAAGTGCTAATTTCTTTAGTTAATGCAGTCAACAAATTCCTTTGTAAAGACATCTAACAAATATTTCAGCTGATACAGTTTTAATGACTCCCACTAATTGCTTTTCTCTCTGCGAAGTTTGTGTGTACTAGCAACAATTTTTGTTTTCTTAGAATGGCACAATCTCTGAGGAAGAGAGAGACGTCTATGAGGAGCTGCTGACACAAGCAGAGATTCAAGGCAATATCAATAAGATAAACAGTAAGCCATTCTGGGTCCTTATGGAAGTGTGCACATAACACATGATCTCCCAGGTTCCAGCTGAACATGACTTGAATCCACATGAACAAGTTTATCTGTGGAAACTTATAAAATATGCAGAAGTAACTAATATCTGTCTACAACAGTTTTTTCTTGCTGCTCCTTCACTACTAATCTTTTGGGGTGCTGTGCCTGTGTTTGTGGTTTTTGCTGTAAGGATTCCTCAGTTCAGAATCAAATCATTCATTGCCTGCTCTGTTTCCTTACTTTTGAGTTCCTTTTGTTTGCATGATACTGTAAATTTTGACCCCCTCTTCTATATAGAGCTGAAATTCATTCATAAGCTTCTAGTTATCTGTGACTGAAGTACTCCCACAAGGCCTCATGCAGACCCATAGACTCCATTTGTAGGATTGGTCTTGAAATAGATAATCCTCTGCTAGATAAATATTGCCACCTTACCTGGCTTTTATTAAAAAAATGAAATGCTGACAGCAATGGACATTTTTTCCCAAAAGTGTTATTTGCTGTTTATAAGCATTATTTTTATTTCAGTTCACATAGCTTTAGTCCACGTGAATGAGGCTATTGACCGGCAAGATGAAGTGGCATTGATGGCAGGTTTGAACCATCCTGCTCTGAGCCTACTTGAAGTTCTGCCACAAAATTCCTCATGGTACCTATTGCAATTGTGTGATTCTAAAGAACAGAAAATGCAGGTAATTGAATGGAACAGGTACTATGCAACAGTTCACTTTTTAAGATGATTTTAATCCAGAGAGAGATTCTTTACTCTGTCTTCAGCATAACTTATGAAACAGTTTTATAATGGTTTTAGAATAATTGATATAATAGACACCAAAGTGCACTTGCTGTAAAGAGCATAAAGCCCTCATAAGTAGTTACCAAGATATAAGAAAATTTGAGAGATAACATGCAGCCCCTAATGCCATGTTTGCTTTGAAAATCAGTTATACCTTGAATACAACAGAAGGTAATATTGAATCATTAACAGCAAATGCAAGAGTCAACTGAGCTTTATGGAGAAAATCCATAGTTTTGAATAAGAGATTAATGCTGTTTACTGTGACATTGTATTTGATGCATAGGGGATAGTACAACTGAGTACTAGTGTTCCATCAAAGGGTTTTATCCCTTATCTCCCATCCAATTTAAAAGCATAATTAAGTCTTTTTTTCTGATCTGTTAGATAGCAGGGGTTCCAAATATGCTCGACAAAAGTGAAATACAGAAAGAAGTTAGTGTTGCCAATGTGGAAGCTGAGGCACACAAACTTAGTGAGTAACTGTTTTAATACTAATTTTTAACCCTCACTGTTTAATTATGTTAAGCTGATGAACTGAATCCATCATTTCTTGCATGTAAACAAGGTTTCTCAAACTGAAACCATGTGCGTTGTGTTTTATTAGTGCAACTGTTCTCAGTGCACAATTGCCAAGTCACCAATCTATGCTGCATTGGAAATACTCTTATCTGAGGTAGCCAACACTACTTTCTTTGAATAACTTGAGACACTGGTAAACAGATATAGCTAAAACTGAAGACAATGCATGGCTTGATGGCTTGAAGAAATATTTATCAGTGCAGTATTAATCCTCATTTAGGAGTGATAACCAAGTGATCCTTGTAGAATTAAAATAGAATGATCACATGAAAGAATATTTTCATTTGTATCGCAGAGGAAAATTATTCTTGCTTTTTGACACATATAACTTAGACTAAGAAAAAGTTCAGTTTAGAATGTCACAAGACAAGTTATATTTTGGAAAAAATATAGTTAAGGGGGATCTAAATTTGCAGTGCATGTTTTGCTGCTTTTGACTGGAAACTTCTTTGCTAGGAAGTTCAGATTTGGTTAAACTGCTGTCATTTCATGCTACATCTGGGCATGGCTTAGTGGCTGCTTTGTCTCTGGTATTTCCAATCCTTTAAATCCAGGCTGATTGCTTTTGTAATGTGACTTAAAGGTTGTTCTATGAGGTTAGCTTAAGCCAGAAGATAAGTTTGACTTGCTACCTCAGGTGTTAGCCTATTTCAGATTAGTTAGGTATGGTAAGCAGCGATTTCTCTAAAAGAGCTGGTCATTGGGAGAATAAATGAGGAGGAATAATGTTATGTATAAAAAACAGTAACAGTGATCTGGAGTGGAACTTATTTCTTACATTGCATGTTAAAAGGAAAAATAGTGGGTTTTGTTATTGGAATGTGAATGATGTAAAGTGTGTTTTGCAAATTGAATGCTCAGATGCTTGGTTATTACCTATAGGCTAGACTAGTGCACTTATGTACTCTGTCTTGCTCTTTGCTCTTTTCTCTAAAAAAGCATGCACACCATAGCTTTGAGAGACTTTCTTTTTCTAACCTCAGGAATAGCCAGTAGAAAGAGACTTAAAGAACAACACGGACCCATATGACCATGCTTCAGAGCAATCAAAACAAGAAGCAAGGGGCTTGTTTAGGTGGGCCCAGTTACTTAGGTTTTCAAAGTCTCTGCGTTGTATAATAAGATCTGAGTGTTGCAGAACTGTGCATGGTGTCTGCTGTACAATCAGTCTTGTACAGACTTGATCAACCAGTGGTGACTAGAAACATTCCCTGGGCAACAGTATGCAGAAAAAATATATAAGTTGAAGGACATGAGGGTTGTTTTGCTAATGGAAATGACGTTTGCATAACCATCATTCTTTACTCTGTCAAATGCACTCTAACCTTCTTCCCTTTCTGAAAGACCAGAGCAGACCCTTGTACATTGTGTTCCTGGGTGCATCCTTCCTGGGTTTTTTTGGAGTTGGTTCCTTCAGATGTGCAATTATGGAAGCTTTGACTAAGCTTAGGGTTGTTGTAAGGTTACTGAAGTTGCCCAAAAGGGAAGTGTTTTTCAGCATCTTTCTGTCAGGATCCAAACCTCTGCTGGTGTCAGTTCAGCAAAAATCTAAAAAGGGGAGTTGTTCAGGTACCAAAAAAGGGTTATGCTCTGTCGTGGTCTGTTTCATTTGAAACTTGAGCTGCGGATAAGACAATACTTTCTAGATTGCAGTACATGTGAGGACTGATACTCTACACCTTTGAACAAATGAACAGGTGATGGCATGCAGAGGAAGTCCTAAAAGCTGTAGCATGTGGTTTTCCATCAGTTCAGCTATAGAAAATACCAACCTCTGAAAATATTTGACTTCTACCAGGACTCCTGAAATGGACAATAAAAATGTCATTGGTGTTGCAGGACAGGCTTGGTCCATCTAGCTGAGCTAGGTCCTGCTAAAAAGAAGAGGTGAGGGAGGAAGCACAGTGCAAGAAAATAAGCATTTAGGGTGAAGAAAGACTGGGACACTGGAGCTAACATATCCAGCAGTTTCTGCCACAAGCAAACCCAGGAGGGATGTTAGCTCTTTCTCTGTGCTAGGATGGGGTCAGCTCCCTGTTTAAGGTACAATAAGCAGCCTGTAATATCTAAAAGTCTAGAAACCTTAACGTTCTGCAGTTAATAATTTGCTGCATACCTTTGAATAGACACTTTTTATGACATATAGCAGTGGTCTTGAAGAATCTCACACAAATATGTTCTTTAATGACAGAAATTTATATTCTTTGGAATAACTGAATTGTCATCTATGTGGCATAAAGAGAAAACGGCATATGAAAATTAAAAGACTTTTCTTTTCCTGCTATTCTCTAGAACTTATAGCAGTTGACAATATCAATACTGCAATTCGTAACTGTGATCCTATAAAAACACTCGTTGCACTGATGAAACCAGAGGCACAGCTGCCTGTTGTTCACTCATTTGCTGCTGCTGTTTATCAGACTGAGCTGTTCAACCTCCAACAACAGAATGCTGTGGTAAGAGTGGAAAGCTTATGACCTGCTTCATGGTGTTATGTAGTCAAACCACGAAAGAGCACAAATACAGCATGTTGTGGTGTAAAAATCAGATTTAATTCTCTTGCCATGGTGTTAAGGATTGCATGGACAGTTTTGGCTGGATAGTCAACAGTGTATCAAAAAATTTGTCTTGACACACTTTGCTCTGTCTGAGCTCTTGTGTTGTAACAAATCAACTGACATTTTTTAATTGTTGCATGTTCTTAATGAGGACTAACTCTGTTTCATATATTGCATAGAAAAGTAATCCCCTGCTATGAGGGTAATATCAGAACAGATGGGATTGTGGGGAAACGGAAAGGCTGAAGGGATGTCTAGCAAACCCAGTAAGCTCTACCACCAGCATTGTGGTAGATGTGCCCGTGACTAGGAAATTTGCCAGGCTTATTAAATCAAGTCCATCTCCTTGGTGGTATCTAGACTCCTGTAACCCAAATTCATTACACTGCTTATTTAGCTTCCTCACTGTGGTACATTATTGTCCTACAGAACTACCTGGCACATGATGAACTGTCTATTGCAGTAGAAATGTTGTCAGCTGTTGTGTTACTAAACCAGACCTTGGAAAATAAGGACATCCTAAAGATACAGAATCATCTCAGAAACCCATGCATTGGCTTCAATAATCTGGAAGAGGAAAACTTTCAACGGTAAAGGTTCATTTTGTCTTGTCTGGATAAGACTTGGCAACTTATGGAAAAGGCTAAGTAGGCATTTTACTAGGGCTGTCCTGTGTTGTGGCTATGAAATGGAAAGAGTTGTAAGATAAAAATCTGTTATAAATTAATAAGGGTTTATGTGACAATTGCTTTTATAGTTGTGAATCCATAAATATAAGCAATCACAGACTCAGATGTTTGAGGGCAGAGGATGTGTGAGGTGCAGGGAAAATATCCTTGGAAAGCAAACAAAGATCTCAAGAATTTTTGCGGACCCAAAAACATGAACCAGCTGTAGCTGGATACTGTTAATCAGTAACCTCTCTGCAATATTGAAAGAAGATTTTTGGAATGAGATAGTGTTTAATGCATTAAGTTCCAGGAGGTCCCTTAAACCAGCTGATCCTCTTCTTTGCTTGAGAATTGCAAAGGTCTCAAAAGTAGCACAGTCCTGCTTGCTAAAAAAACTGAATACAACACTGTGATATATGTATGTGTTCAACATTAAATTATAGCCTTCACTCAGCTGCTAGCTGCTTGCACTGCCACATGCCTGACTTATCACAGTTATGTGCTGCTACCTTTGTGTTCTTTTATGTAATCTATGATTTGTGTGACACCTGTGTCCCCAGTGTATGGGTGAGAGCATGGGGCAGTGGGCACCAGCCCATAGTCCTAGATGGTGGAAATCTCCATGTGTTCCTGCAATGCATTCCTAGGCAAAAATGACAGCGGTCGCTAAGGATCTTTACCAGACTGATGGGGGGTGTGCATCTGACAGCAACCCTTGCTAGGTGTCTCAAATCTGAAACAGTGGTAGTTGGGATAATAAGCCAGTGTTTTTGTTAGAGGAAGTAGAGTGCCATAAGGTGGAACAAAATTAATCTGTCACTTGGCCTCTGCTAATATGAGGCAATATCTGTGGGCAAGAGAAGCTATGCTGTAAATAGAAATGGGCCCAAATATGTCCAAGTGCAGTATTTTTGTCTGGTGTTACTGTGACCCAAACTTTAGATTAAATTGCCAGTTGATACAAGTGAAACACTAGGAATTAGTTGGAGTAGATAATAAAATAAAATTTTATTATGCAATTATGTAAATCTGGGCTACCAACTATATGTTGAATTTTGCAGAAAACTTTGATTGCATAATACCAAAATGAATACATGAGGTCTAGAAAAAGTTCAGAGAGGGAGCTGGTATTCAATGGCTTTCTACCAGAAAAAATGAACTTGCTACCTATAAGAGGGGAAATATGAAACAGGCCTGCAAAGTGTGAATGTGTGGGGAATATTAATAGAAGTTGCTAGCTTCTCTTATAATAGTTTTAATTTTCATATAAGAATTGGAGCAATAAAATATTGGAGACTATCAAATATCAAGTTAAAAATTTATATAAGAAACTGCCATCTCACAAAACACTTAAATAGCAGGCATCATTCCTCAAGATTGTATATGATTTCAAATTAGAAGAGAATTCTATTCTAATAGAGCACAGCATTATTTGCAGCTACTGAAATGATACATAGCCTCTAGCTTGAGAAGCCCTTAAATGCAGGCTACTGAATGCTGAAAGGGCATATCTGGGCAGAAAATAACTATTTTCTCCTGTATTTTTTCTAGCAAAAATTTATTTCTCAGGCTTCTGCTGGAAATAGAAGACATATTTGATCTGACATTGTGAGGGATGTATGGTTAATGCAGGAATGTGAACTTTTAACTGAAGTATACATTAGTTTACTCTATGAAGGTTTCCAGCTCACGTTGGCCTGTGATCCTTCTAAGAAGAGTATATACAGGCTACAGAGCCTGCTCTTGGAGGACCTGGAGTTGTTGGGAGAGGACCATCAGTTTTCATTCCCTTCTGCCCATGGCCTGTTATCCTTCACATGGACAGAGAGCATGGAGGTAGCAGGAGGTGCTTCTGTCTGATGCTAGAAATTCTGGTCTTTGACTTAGTGTAGCAAGAAGCTGACCATGGTTTCTCCCAAATTTATCTGTAGAGTGATACAGCAGAGTATGTCCAGTCTATGTATTACCATCATCCCACATTGCCAAGAGAAGTGTTCTGAATTAGTGCACAGGGCTATTTTCAAAGGTCCTGAAATGCATGCATAGAACCATCAAGGCAGCTTGCATGTTTGCCTAATTTCTGGCAAAAGATGAGCTTGAAATTTATTGAAAAAAATACTAGGCACTAAATGATGGATGGATACAGCTGACTAATTCTTTATGGCAGTTTATCTTGTATATGAAATACACTTCTATATTTTATATCTTCTTGTAGTTATGCTGATACACTATTGTCTATTAAGTCAGAGGCTTCATCTCAAGGCCAAGATTATTTAAGCTGGAATGATATCCAGAACTGCATTGACATGGTTAATATGCAAATTCAAGAAGAAAATGAAAGTAAGTAATTCTTCCTCTATATCATCCTCTGAGATGATAGTCTGGTCCTTGGTACACAAATTTCTGTACAGACACTCTACAAGAGAGAAGAACATTAAATAATTTTGAATGTCTGTTAGTCTTTATATGTTCTGGAAGTATTCCCAGCTATGTTTTGGCTGACTGAAAGGTATCATAGGGTGCCTGCCTTTTGCAGAAATGCAATGATTCTGCTCACTTGGTTGTATCTTCCAGTATTTGCACTGGATGGTCTCACTTTGGTGATTTTGAAGAAATTGTAAAGCAATTACAGGCAGTGTCTTGTGGAAAACAGTTTTTTAATGTTAAACGATTTCCAAGTCCTTGTTTTTCACAAGGGAGTTAGTATAAAACAGTGCAGTGCAATTATTGGTGATTCTTCTCTTTTAGGTAACTTGATTTTCTACCTGAGAGTAGCTTCTTATGCCCACTTTTTCTAATATAAATGGATTTAGAGTTTATTTTTGAAAGTGAATCTTAATTGCACTGCCCTAAAAGGTTGGTGTTATAGTATAAGTCATAGATGGTCATTCGGACTTCAAAAATGCTAAGGGATTCTCCACTGAATATAGAAGTATGATTGATTTTTGCTTTTTACTAAAAGTTGAGGGTATTGAGTTATGTCTTATTTATTGGAGCCAGGAAAGGAGAGGGCAGGTTTTAGACTGCTTTCCATTTGGAAGCAGCCTGGAGTATAGTTTGAGAGCCTTTGTGAGGCACAGGCTGTTTCCAGGGTGGCAATAATGCATGGTGTATATGCCCTTCCCACATTGCCATCAGTGTTGTGTGCTACTGTCTGATACTGCTAAGAGAAGCTTTATATTACATAAATAGTCAAAGTGCTTAGATTGTTGCTTCCTAAATCTAGTCAAGTGTTTGCCACAGAACCTCAAAGCTTCCTCACAAACCTGTGTCTTCCAGCAGGGTAAGATGGTGAGCAGTTCATTTGACTGACATATTCACTTTTTTTTTGGTCTGAATCTCTGCAGTCACTAGGAGTTGAAACATGCCCTGAGGAAGGTGGTCATGCACTGAGAGAGTTAGTCTTGAGTAGTGAAATAGTTGTACTTGGTTTCAGTGACACTGGCTTCTGCCCAGGGATTTGGGGCAGTGAGGAGAGGAAGGAGAGTGGCCTTTGTTGCCATAATCAAGCCTGAATGTCTGCACAGTCCTCCTTTGGTAGCATCCCACAAAAATTCCACATTCACAAGGCCTTATGAAAGTATGGATCCATGACCCCACCAGCTGGGCTCTGGTGGGTCTGGGAGAAACTTGGTGAGACAGTCTGCTGCTGGTAGGAATGCCATCCCTCACAGGTGATGGAGAAGCCCTTGGCTGGTTCCTTTCTGGGGTGGATTTAGGGGAAAGTACCCTGAGAAACACATTTTAGCCCTGTCTGGGTGTAGGAGGGAATCAATTTCAAAGTGTTGAGACCAGTCTGAAGAAAATGAGTTGTTTTATTACTAAATACACTGGGCCATGTTACTTGCTGACTGAAATAGCGAGTGCCATTGGTCTTGAACAATCAAGTGATTGTTCATAAGATCAGCATTATCAGATTGGTTATTTGAGGTGAAATTAAAGAAATTAGGTTAAGTTACTATGTAATGTTGTAGCTGCAGGTGACTATATTTGTCCAAATCAGGGTTTCAAGTCTGAAATCATGTGAAAATAAGTCTTTCAGCACTGTGCCAATGTGTAGGTTAACATATTTAGACATGACACAACCTTTCCTTAAGCTTCATGTAGATACTCCAGCACTGAAAGTAGGTAAGTCTGTTGTCCCTTTTTTGGTAAGGATAAATTTGATTTTTATGAAGAGGTAGATTCATATGAATCAATAACTGTGTCAGAAAGGAAAACTGTACAACTTAATAACTTCACATGAATATTTGAGAAAGTAATTTTTAATCAGCTGCTGCTTCTGCTTCTTGTTACTTGATTTTTCTGTTCTTCATGTTACTGCTGTGTATGTACCTGATATTGGATAAGATGCATCATTCTTTGATAACTACATCTTTAATAACACTTCCATTTCATAGGAATCATTGCAATTGGCCATATTAATGAAGCAATTGACCAAGGAAATCCTGAGAAAACACTTGAAACCCTACTGTTGCCCACAGCCAAGCTGCAAGATGTGAGACCAGTAAATGCAAGGCATTATCAAGATATTCTGCACCATGCCAAAGTACAGAAATGCAAGGTTAGAGCTCTGATTGTTGTTGTTTGTCAGAACTCAAATGCTAATTCTTTTCACTTGTGTGACTCTGTTCTGTTCCCTAACACTTGGGTTAGCTGTGCCAATACAGTTGTAAATAAAACAACGACAACAAAATTTGAACTAAGTAATTTTCCACTACTACTTATTCTGACTGAAAAATGGATTAATCTCAAAGTATAAATACTAAGACATAATTTGCATATGTGTTACATAGTAACATTGGTTATTTTTAATTCTACTAGGCTGCTGCAGTTATTACAAAACATGGACAGCAGTAGTCCTAATATAGTGATGAATTTGTGCAAGGACCTAAATACTAGACTGTCGTCAGGCAGGTAGTTACAGTATAGATGGGAATTGAGGGTTTTTTGCCAGAAAGGATTCATAACGTTCCTTAAGAAACCTCTGGGAAGTACTTCGAGAAGTCTCAGGGGCTTAAATCTGCTGGGTTTTAATAGTGGAGTTTTGTACATATTTCTGTTCTGGTTTTATCATGGAATAACAAACTGGCCATCTTATATGTGCCTTCAGTTTAAACCTATCTCAGCAGGATATTGCTATCTGCTTCCCCAAAAGCAGTGCCCTGGTTAGCATCACAGCTCAGGGAAACATAAACAGAGATCAGCCTAACAGTTTGCAGGGTGTGACTAAACACAAGATTAGCTGAAGCTACTAGCACAGCACTTAAAATGTCCAGTGTTTGGGAAAGATTATTAGAACTCACATAATGCATTTCCAAGGCAGTATGGTCTGGAGAAAGTCCCTGAACTTTGGCTTGTAGAAAAAAATCTTCCAGCTATCTTGCCACCTCAGCTGTGGGTACGGTCTGTGAAACTGTGTTTTTGCAATCCATCATCTGAGCCTTCTAAAGGCGTTTGAACATCTCAACTTCTTGCTTGGGTTCACAGGTAAGGTCTGGTTTCACTAAGCCCTGGATCCTGAAAACCTTCTCCCTTGCCCTGTGTGCTGGGAAGGGGTTAGTACATGCTGACTACTTTACGTGTCCTGGAAGGGCCAGAGTTGGTATTTGTGAGGAGTGTCTATTCAGGTACTGGCTGTGCAGTGCCAGACCCTGTGTGCATGCATAGTGACCCAGGATGTCCTTGAGGCAGACACCTACAGCCCACAGGAGCCCAAGTGCCTGCACACAGCAGCCCTGCCATGGCTTGCTCCTGCCAGGTGTCACTATCCCTGCGTTCAAGCTTGGTGCCTGTGCTGTTTCCTGTGTGAATGTGGTGATAGGAAACAAATGTGTATCTCCAAGCTTTAGAATAAAAACTGTGCAGTATCTTTGAAATCTTGTCCTTAAGGTATTTGTGAAGTTTCTAGAGACTCCTGCTGACCTTTCTTGCCCAAGATATTTTGGTTTTGTAGTCCTTTGACAACTACTTAAAATGTCTCCTCTGTAAACAGGAGCAATGCTTGTGTTTAATACAAGTGCTCCCAAAAGAAATACTTGAATTCATTAATCTAACTTATTCTCTATGCTTGTCAACTGCATCGACATCAACACTGTTTAGGTAAATATATGATTTAGATCCAAAAATAATTGAAAAGAGAGCATTGTCTAAAGTGTCTGTTCTCTTCTTGAAGCAGATATGCCTTTAACTGTATTTATTGTGTTTTAACAGTAAGCTGTGGTAAAAGGAAGTGTTTGATTTACAAGGATCAGATAGGTCTGCCTGTGAACTTCCTGTGTTTCCCAGCATCTAGAAAGATATGGGTCAAACCTGCTTGCTTATTCTACCCAGCCTGCTGTGTCAACCCCGTAGCTGTGGTGCTTTTGAGGAAGTAGAATCTGCACTCAGATCTTCCAGTACGCGTTACAGGTCTTAATCTTGGATAACTCTTACTTGCTCCTTGCTCAAAATTGAAAATGCAAGCCTGGAATTTATTTATTCATGTAATCTTAAACCACAGCTTCTAACACTTCTCAAAGCCATTTCAAAACAAGTGTGTTCAGGTCCCAGTGAAAAGAAACACTGTGTTTAGGGGATGTATTATGAATAGCTGAAAAGTTAAACAGATGTGCCAAACTAAGGTAGTTCCTGTGTTGTTTTTGGGTTCTTTCTGAGTGATGGGCACACAGGTTTTACAGTTAGATTCATGGGTTTTATATTTACAATAGTTGTATAACATCTGGACTATTTTATTTAGTTTTTGTGCATGTTGAGGGAATGGCATAATTAAACTAACACCCTAGGAGCCAGAAAAAAAAATCAGAAGTGTCTTACCAGCCTGCAAACTGCTTGAAGACATTTGCTAGTGCATGTGATTTTATTTAAGTTTTTTATAATAGTATTACCAAGCTGATGTAAAACACTTTTTTTTTCTCCTCACCTGTCTTACAT
>JANIJG010022585.1:34674-49086 GCA_024611175.1 Megaceryle torquata | reverse complement strand
TGTTTTTATTTTTCCCCTTTTCAAGTGTCAGTGAGGCAGAGGATGGACTGATTTGCTTTTCCTCCCCCCCCCTCCCCCCCCCCCTCCCTTCAGGAAGGCTATTTGGTTATAGCACTAATCAAACTGTGCATGTATATATATAGCCTATATGTTTTCATATGGTATAGTGTATCATACCTGCAGTTTAATAGACACTTTTTATTCACTATCATACTTCTTTTTTTTTTTTCATTAATGAGCTTCTAAGACATGTGAGTTTATGATTTTTACTGATGTAAAATTAGAGAAAGACTTCAGAAAAAGAGTTGCTATTTTTTTCTTCAGTTGTGGTAGAAAGCAACCCAGACTAAACAAGAAAAAGACAGGCTCCTTACTTGAACAAGTAGAGGCAACTTCTTCACCTTTGACTGAGTCCTCCTTTGTCCCAGATATTCTATTCAGTTCAGAATAAAACGGGTTTATGTTCAGCAAGCTGTTTTCAAAAAGGGCATCTTCCCAGCATATGGGATGTGATTTGTATCCAACAAGCTAGCTTTAAGATATGCTTTATGTGGGGGGAAAAAGGGGGGCAATTTAGTTTTTGTAGTCTTCTTGCAGGTTAAAAATGGGATCAGCAGATGTGTAAAGGGGGACTGGTCTTTAAAACTGGGGGTCTCTAGTGCAAACATGTATATTCAGATGCAGGGACTTTGTAGCTGCACACAGGCTTTGACTAAAATATGTAAACATGAGCTTGCAAGAGCAGTTCTGCAGGATAGTGGGACTGTCTGCTGCTAACAGAAATTGTTATAGAGGGTTCTCTATCAGAATATATATTACTTGAAAATAAAGATGTGGTTAGTAATTCTTCTTTCCATAAACAATGTTCTTGGCCAGGTACTGAAGTGGAGCTGTAATTGTTTCTGGGAGCTGTGGCTTTGGGTCCTTTGGCAGTTGAAACCACCTCTAATTCATTTAATTTGATGCCTTTAAATAAAAGTTCTTCTGAAATCATTATCTGCATATGCTGCAAGATTGTATTAACGCATATTTTTAGCCTTTGCTTAAAAGAAAATTATTCCTTGTAATAAAGTCTGTCCTCTCAAAGGAGTTGCCTTGATATTTTATGATACTCTGTATTGAGCTGCTTTCTCTTTCACCAACTTTCCCAGAAATAGAAATATTTCAGGTTAGTGTTTGGGACAAGTGGTGCTACCTCCTGTTTGGTGTAGCAGTTGAGATTCTGCAAATATTTCTTCTAAATATTTGTATAGTGTCTTTGAAGTAAACACCCTTTTGAAGTGGTAAATATGCTTTGGCAGTGAGTGTGGAGCTGGGGCTGAGGCTTGTACAGGGGAGCAGTGGGATACTCAGGGAGTCAGACAGCAGAAAGGAATGAGTAGATGGATCTGAAACATTTGCTCCTTATTTGCTGGGTTGTCATAAATGAGGACATTTGGGTTAGAAAAAGGAGGACTGTCCCAAAATGGGGGCAAATTTGTAACTGTAGTAACTTATAAAAAGCTGGACAAGTATCACTGGATGTAAATGGGTGTGGAAGAGTGGAGAGTGGTCCCCTTTGGCTAAGGCAGCAGCTGGTGAGGTTGAAGAAACAATATTGAGGGAAAGAGTCTTATTAAAGAAAACCCTGCAAGCAGGAGTAGAAAGCATCTACCAAAGCAGCGCATCTGTGGCCCTGTAGGTGTCAGGTAATGCCCTTGTTCATGTTTAGAAGTCCCCTTCTCTTGTTATTCCAAATCCTGGCTGAGAGTATACCTTGTGGAGTTCAGTAAAAGGCTCCCAAAGTTACCTTTTCTCATAACAAAGATTCTCTTTCCTTAAGATGTGTCACTGAATCATATTTGACATCACCAGAAAATCAGAGGGTCAGTCAACTACATTGAGAGTTACTGGTTTTAAACAGTGGGCTGGATAACAATGTGTTTCTTCCTGAGCAGTGTGAAACGTTGTATTTCATCCTGGTGACTATGTCCTGTGCTATATATCTTTGGAGTCTTTCTGGAAGACCCACAGGGGAACTCATCATGCCCTGGCCTTTCTGTAGTGAAGAAATTGAGAATATGCTGCCCACATTTGCAGAAAGCACCCTGGACAGATGAAGTCTCTAAAATTAGTTATTTCATGCATCTGTCTCTATTTAATCTTCTGCCATGCGATGGCACTGGTTAGCTGACCACGGGTTATGCTTCTCCTATTGCAGTCTGAGATGGGTTCTGGCTGTTTTATGGTGATGCCCGCAGAGTTCAGCTCTTGCCTGCATAACTTTTCCACAGCTTGTTTGGAAACTTCAGAAGATGGACTGAATATTTGTGAAATAATAGAAATCAACAGTATGGTTTTCATTGCATATTACTTCATAGCTCTCTTATCCTTGAGATAAATCGTCAGCTTAACTCTTCAGTGTGATCAAATGAAATCTGAGCAATTTTTAACTTGCAGGGATGATTAAGTGTCACAGAAAATATTAATTTTTTTATTTTGAAGGAGAAAAAATCTACACAAATGGTAAATTTTACTAAATTTACAAGGGACAATGCTCCCCTGTGTGTGTGCAATGGGATTGAGGATTGACTGGAGAGCTGCTAAGTCCATGGTTTGAAAAGGAGGATGTAGGGGTGTGATTTTAAGCCACCTCGGGCATTTATATGAACTCTGAGCATTCCATGATAGGCGTTTTTGGGGGTTTTTTTTGGTTTGTTTTTTTTTTTGTGTGTGTTTGGGTTTTTTTGTTGTTGTTGTCATTGTTATTTTTTTGGTTTTGTTTTGTTTGGGGTTTTTTTTATGCAAAACAACCAGTGTTTAACAAAAATAAATGCAAAAGCACTCTGCCTGTGTGGGATAGTTTTTAGATACCTATTTTCAGAACTGAATTAGCACCACTTCTAGCACCACAAATGGCTTTGTGACCTGTACCTTCAGTGAGTTTAAAAAGAGATGCAAGTGAACATTATGTGTAATGCACAAACCTTCCAGATGTGTGTGCTCATTTACTGTTAGTTCAGTTTTTGGGTGTCCAAGTTAAATGATTTCTACTCTGGCAACCTCTCCCCAGAATTCCCATCAAAGGGCTGAGCACTGCTTGGGGCTCCTCTCTGTACCAGCTTATGTGGCCATGCAGACCTTTGTTGGCTGTGAAGAGCCAAAGGTCTAATTTTAAATGATTATGATAGGAATGGTGATAAATACCAAGGAATACAAATGTGTTTGAAGTGACCCAAGGCCATGAATTACTTGCCCAGAGGTGAAAGGTGAGCAGTTGCAAAGTGAGGATGGGCATCCTTTTGGGAAGGTAGTTTCTAAAACAAAGCCAAGACCCTTGTTTGATGGGCAAGTATCTGTCTGATCCAGCATGTAATGTAAAGAAAATGCATGTAAAATAAAATGTGTATTTTATAAATTTTAAAAACAAAAACATCATATTGTCTTGGATTTTCCTGTGTGGTAACCCATAAACTAGTGGGAGTGCACTCACTATTGCCTTCAATCTTAGAAAAAAAAATTAAAGGAATTACAGCTTTAAATCCTGATGTGTTTCTTTTATTTCTTCCCTATTTCTGTTAGGCAGAAAATAATGAGCTGTCTCTTGCTGTTGTGTGAGGATGCATTTTGCTGATTAAAATCCCTTTGGCCACTGCGTAGCTTAGGAATATGGCTGTGGATTCAGGGTCTGCCCCTGTTCTGCAGCACCTTGTGGTGCTTTTGCTTGTTTTGGAGTAAGACAATGATGAAAGGTGTTGGGGATTTCTGCATGAAATGGATTATAAAAGAGGTAGTAATTAAGCAAGGTGATGAGATGGAGGAAGGCAGCAATAAGAATTGATGACATGGCTCAAGTAGACAATGGAGCATGGGGTGAAGATGAGTGATTTGAAAGCAAAGTGTGATTGTTCTGTGTTGTGTCAGGTGATGGCACAGAAACAATCAAAAGGGTAAATTTTAAACTCTTCAAATCCTTTGTTGGGAAGCTGGCCATGATAATTTAGCTGCGACTGTGACACTTTCAAATAGCTATTTAATGATTACTTAGGCTTTCTGGTTGGATGTGATCTCTTTTTTAACAGCATTTTAATTTTTAAAAGCATTTTCAAGTAAAAGACAAGACAGTCATTAATAGGGCCTCTCTAACAAAAAGCAAAGCTCTGGAAGCCTCAAAGTTGCCAGTGATGCCATGCAGAAAGGCCCTGTTGCTCTCAGAGAAAGGCAGGAGGATGTAATGTAAAAATCAGAAAAAAGACAGGAGGTGATGGCATGCCTGCAACTTGTCAATAATTAAGACATCTTAGCCATTGGGTCCTTTTAATTTTTGCTGTCTGTGAAGCTCAAGGCAAAAGTTTTGGAGACTGTCAAAAGTTGGATGTTGACAAAGTCTGAGCTCACAGCAGTGCTGTCAGTGTGGTGGATGGCACACTTGAAATAAAGCAGCAGCCTTACAGCTCGGAGTCCTACAGATTGTATCCATTCCCTCTCTTTCCCCTTTGGCATGATGGTTTGCATTTTTCTCTTTAATTTCAAAGTAAAACTATAAATAGGAGTTGGGAACTATGTGGTGATTGATACGGGTTCTGTTTGCTGTTCTCACCCATTCGCCTTATAAAGGAGGTCTAAAATTAAGAGCTAATGATCAAGCAGTTTGTCAGCCTGTGCCATGTCCTTGATCTGTTTCCAGCGTATTGGCTCCATCCTCTTGCTGTGACAAAGTCATTGATTTTAGCAGGGTTGGGTCAAGTCCTTTCAAATTTTACCATGAACACGAGTATGATAGACTTAAAGTAAACTTAGTTCTTCAAAATGACTCCTTGGAATCCCTAAATGTTTACGTTAATTTTGGGGTCTTCGGGAGGAAAAAAAAAAACAACAACAATTTGTGTTATTTTTTGGGACATGTAATAAAAACTACACCTTAATGTAGGTCCTCCTGATCAGAGGAGATAGCACATATTCCTGTAAAATGAAGGATGAAAAATGCAATGAAAGGTTTTGAAGGCTGATAAAAATATGATTTATAGTCAGGACCCAGTTATAAATCCCGTCAACGCTTACTGGAGTTATACTGCCATATTGCTGCATTGTTGAAAGAAAGGTTAGTAGAGGAATTAAGTATACAGTGTTTAATTCATATGGTTACTTACACAAGTAGCAACTAGCTTAGCTTGAAAAATGCCAATGGTGTTAGTAAAAGTAGTAAAAGAACAGGGATATATGTTAATAGTCATAGGGGTATCTGCTGTTTAAAATTAAGTACAGTCAACAGTGTTTTGGGCCTTGGAATATGTAGAACATAGAAAATTGTTATTAGGGTAATAGCAGCTGCAGAAGTCAAAATAGTTGAGGAAGGGGAAATGCTTCAGGTCAGCAGGGGTTTGCTGCATAGCTGGTAACAATTCAGTGATTCAATTTCAACCTTTGATTTGTCTCATTTAACTTCATGGCATGGTTTGTTGGCCTTGAGCTTTTATCAGGCATAACCCTGTCCTAAGAGCATCCCAAATTTAACCTGTATATATTATGTGGAACTCTGTGTAGTGGGTATAAAGAGCATCTAAAGGAAAACCAGGAGTTTTTCAATTGTACACTTTTTTTTTTTAACTCTGCATCACTGGACCCATCTTTATCATCAGCTTTCAGCATCAGCTTTCCGTGTATTATTCCCAGAACAGATAATAGTCTATCTCTCTGCATTTGGCTTCAGAGGTTACACACCGGTATGGAAAAAGCCACCTATTATTAAATGATTTTTTAACTGTTGCTGCTGTTCTCAAGATACTCTATGATTGTGGGTGTACTGACAAGTATAAACACACAAACTCACGGCAGCAATATCCAATGTCTGTGTTAACTATGTACTCTTGTTTACTTAATCTCAGTGGTTTTTTTTCCTTTAGGATTACACCTATTTTTTCTAATTCCAACCAGCTGTCAGTTTCTACTTGCACAACTCTCAAATAGATGTCATCCTGCCCCTGCCATGACTGACAAACAAGCTGTCACCTGGAAATCTCTTATTTTCTTCCTGAACCTGCTTTAATCTAATACTTTTACTTTAGAGAGTAATAGTTGTAAAAATGTGCTAATAAAAACTTTATCCTGCTTTATCAAAAGCTCATGCCATGTAGACTCATCTCCTGGTTGTGTAGTTTATAGCCTAGCTGTTACCATGACCCACTTGCATCATGTATGTGACCTTCTCTGCAGGAGTGGTACTGGGAACTCTGGGTTTTGTGGCCAAGTGTGCAAATGTAAAAAATCTAGGTTACCTTTGTAATCTTGCTTTTCTGGGTAGGTGTTACGTTATAGACTTTAATTGCATGGCTTGAAAAAAGTTTCTCAAATGCACTAAACCTTAGTTGCATGAGGTTGTTTGGTTTGTGGTGTGGTTTTTTTTGTTGTCGTTTTTGTTTTGTTTTGTTTTGTTTGAGCTGTTTACTTTCTGCAGACTGTGCTGGGGCTGTGATGCCTGCCTGGCAGTGGCATGTGGTCAGCTGTACTTGCACAGCAATTTTTACATATAACAGCAGTACAGTGCAAGATGCTGATGAGCACCAGCAAACATGCAGCCTCTAAGGACACTGTACAGAAAAAAAAAAATTGTGGAGAAAATCCTCTCTGACCACTGCTTTGTGCTCTGGAAGGGAGTTTCACTCACCATGCCACAAAATTTTGAGACTGGGACTGATTTTTTTGGCCCTGTGACAGTTTTAAAGCCTCCTTGAGATTGTGAGCATCTCACCCTGAGTGGATGAGCTGGAATAAAACTGAATTTCTTGGCTAACTGCAGGGTTTGGGGATTGTTGGCCTCTGCAGCAGGATTCCTGGCCAGGGCTAGCCCTGAACAACAGTGGCTCCTGTGCCTTGCTTACGTGCAGAAGGGAATATACTTTTGAGGACTGCAGTAAATTCCTGCTATGGGTGCATTTGTGACAATGGAGGTCCCTGTTCAGCACTTGCCTTTTCCTGGGTAGGTGTTAGTTAATGCTTCCTGGAGGGGATTTCTCTTCTGTGACTGGGCAGCTGGCATCTCCTAGGCTGAGCCTTGAAGCTTGGCAGGACACATGCTGCAATCCCAAAATGCCTAAAGAGGTCTGGGGGCTGTTGGGAGTCCACCTGCATGTCCCCCAACTTGTGTTGGTCATGGCAGAAGGGTGGGATGGGGCACCCCGTGTGCCTTGTGCTGGTTTGGGCTGGGATGAAGTTTGGTCTCAATGCTGAGCAAATGTCAGAGCGAAGACTTACACAGATTTATTCTTGTTCAGGGAAATGTGCAACTTTTGGTTACAAAATCAGAGCACAAATGTTTAAGAGAAGAAATCCAAAGTATTTGTGCACACACTTGGATCATAACTGTGCCTCCAAATTGAGTTAATTATGGATACACTTCCTCAGCCTTCCTGTTCCCCACTTTTTTTTCCTGTGCATCTTGTGAAAACGTGCATCTCATTCCTATTGTTGGAGTTAGGTGGAGGGAAACCAACCCTCAGTAATACTGTGGGGGCAAGTTTTCATTGTGATTTGTTGCAATGAGCTTCTCCATGTTACATCCTTAAACTCAGTTATCATGGTTAAGTTTGCTGTAGATGTTTATGCTTTTACTGTTTTTTTTTATTCAGTTGATTTACTTAAGTAGAGTTCCTGAATATGGAGTTTTAATGTTGCTGGGTTTGCAAACCTTCTAAAAAAGCTTCATTGTGTGTCTTAATTTCTGAGAGCTTCACAGCTGCACGGAACAGCGCTTATTTTTATTTAATGATAAAGACACTGGAGATGTTAGTGAGTAAACTAATGATCTGAATAGCTATAGTACAGGTTGACGTGCAAATGTTTTGCAAACTATTCCTTACCAGTTGCTGTAAAACCAGTGCTTTCTGCCTTGTGGGTGTGGAGACCTGAGCATAGACTCTTTTCATGGAGGAATTGATTACAGTTGCGAAATTTTCTTTTTTTTTTTTTTCCTTGTAAATATATTCTTTCCACCAATCCAGCACTGATTCACTTATCAATGTTTTTGTACTTAGAGGGAATTTTTTCTGTGGTATGGATAGACAACTGCATTTCTCATGGGTTCCAGACCTGCTCTGATACAAACCAATTATAAAGGCAAAATCTGTGTGTAACTGTTGCCATCCATGATTACTGGTCTCCAATCTTTGTTGTCTCTGGATCCTGGCAAACAGATGGTGTTCAAGTTTTATTTGAATATCTGACTACACTGAAAAAGAGGCAAAATGTATGCAGCCATCACTAATAAGAATAACACCAAACCCTCAGGAAGTTTATTTCCAATCCTGCCTTTCCATTGTCTTCTTTATAACTTTGTTATGCTATTGTGTTTCATCTGAATGGTTTAACCAAAGGCTTTAGACGTGCACCTGCAAAATTTTTTGGGGTTTTTCTGCTGCATCACAATGATCATGGTTACAAGTGTCCCCTTAGATCTCTCCACCTTATTGTGGCATACAGAAATGTACAGAAATGGGATTTAATGCAGGAAAACCCATCTTCATAACAAAGAGCTACTGTTCTGATGAGGTAAATGCAGCATTTTAATTGTATTTGTAATTTCAGCCCAACAAGTTGTGTGTCAGTAGTTGTCTTTCTCACAGCAGTAAACCAGCAACAACGACAGGCATTGAGCTTTGTATTTAATCTGATTTTGGTGAAAATTGTTTGGCAATTAATGCTAATATCTAGCTGATACTTCCATAGCATCCAGGTTCAATTGTATGCTTGTCTTTCACAGAGTGGAGTCACAGACAAGATCTGGCACACAAGCAGGCCTGCGCTAGACTGAAATTATTCATGTGTAGTCAGATAAGCCAACACATAAGGAATTTGGAGACTTTAGATTATTGAATTTTTTTTTTTAAATTGCCTTTTTACATTGGTGATGCCCAGGATGGTTTTGAAATGAAGCTTTTAGGCTTAAAAGCGCATTTATTTGTTCCCAGGCTATGTTATTGGTACTCGTAATAAATTAGCAAACCAAAACTGTCTTAAAAAGGGGAAACTGTTCTTCAGTATGATGGACATACCTAAGCAAACAGGTCCTATGTGCTTTACTCTCAGGTTGATGGCACTGATGATTCAGTTCTGCTCTTCAGTGAAATATTATTTCCTTGAATGATCCCTTTGATGTTTCAAAGTCCTAGAAAAGGTGTGTGAGCTCTTAAACAGGAACGAATGCCTTTACAAGGGTGACATGAGGTGAAAAGGGGAAGTGACAATACTTGGGCTGTGCCGGCTCCTGAGCTGCAGAGCATAGAAAATGCTCAAAATAGATGTGTAAGTTGAAATTGCCTCGAGGCAGCTTAATCTTATATGGGAGGAATTGGCATAGTGCATAAACCAAGCAGAAATGGGCCTTGGCAGCAGTGGAGGAGCAGCAGTCTTTCTGGGACAAGTTGTTCTGAACAGTTTATCACTCGTGTGAGCTCACGCTTGCTGTGTTGCTGACCTGGGGAAATGTCTCCTGGTTTGATCTCAGTCTGATATTGCCCTCAGTGGCACAATCCCGCTCTTCATTCAAAACTGAGCCTGCCTTTCAGGGAAATCCTTGATGGCTGCTTTCTGCCTGGACTTTACGGTGGTAGGGAGGGCTGAAGCACCACCCCCAGGGTGGTGGAGACAGTCTTAAAGCTGGAAGGGGGAAGAAAAATCTAACAAAAAAAAAAAAGCTTTCTTGAATATAGGTCATTCTCTGCTTTTATCTTTCTTCTCTCTGAATCAGGATGGGGTAGGCAGGTTATGCAGTGGTCTTTGCATCCCAATGTTTAAATCAACTTGGGCGGTTGGGTGCCTCAGGACTCATTTCTGCTTCGTGATTGCTTCATGCTGGGACATTGCGGTGGGATTACTTGGGGGAGAATTAAAAGCTTTTATGTTGTTCTTCTGGATGGATTTTGGCACTGAGGAAACCTGTAACTCTTGCAAAACGTTCAGCATCCCTGAATTTAAACACTATCGTAACATCAGACCTCACTGGATTTTGGCTTGAGGCTTGCATCCGGAAGTATTAAAATGCTTGTGTTAGACAGGAATGTTGCCCTTGATATAAATTTCCATATAAAACCCTCTACTTGTCCTTTCTCCATTTATTCCCCCTGTTTGTCTCAACCTTGTTTCTTTTTATTGCTGTTTCTGCTTGGCAAGCACCCCCACAGTCCTAGCTGCGTGTCAGCCTTCGAGGGAGCTTCTGCAGGGCAATGAGGCTTTAAAAATAATAAAAAAATTTTTTTAGTCTTTTTATGGGCTCCCTGGGGCTTTTTGCTTCCTTGTCTATGCCTGGTGAAGGAAATGTGTGAGCAGCAGGGTAGGGTTTTGGATTGAGGGTGACATGGAGGGGAACCCACAGACTTCTCCCAGTGCCTGGGTGGCCACAGCAATGGTTTTTCCCTCTGCCATGGAGCACCCTGTCCATGCCTTGTTACCCCTGCGCTCTCCCAGCCCCGCTGCAGTGGACAAGATGGCATTTACACCTTTAAAAGCTCCTCAGCTCTGTACTGGCGAAGGGCTGTGTGGTTGTTGGCTCCAGCCTCGGCGCTTCAGGGCATGATTTCAACCATGTCTATGGAGACCAATTTTCAACATCAAAACAAACCAGTGTAAGTGGAATTTATATTACCTTTTAAAAACACAAGTCAACAGAGCTGAGGGCTCTGCTTCGAGGAAGCCTCTTGGGTTTGTTCAGGGAATTACTACAAATATTTTACATCCTTTTTGAGACTCCAGGCAACCTCAGGAAGTGTCTGCTGAGGACAGCTGTTGAAATATTCCAGGTTGCATAGGTGATCAGGGGGATTTTTGTGGCCTGTGGTGTGAGAAAGCCCCATCCCCCCCATCACCAAATATCCTATGTTGCTTGAAACCACTGTCTAATTTTCAGAGCTGGGGTCTTCTTTCTAACCATGTAGACAGTATTTTTTCCCTCTTGAAGTATGGTATTTTCAGCTTTGATGATGGTGGTCAAGAGCAATCGGAGCAAAAGTCTTGATCGTGAGTGTCTGAGCATGGGCCAGTTTGGGTAAGGCCAAAGGCATCCAGAGATGGAAAATATCCCTGCAGCAGTGTCACAGAGGTGGAAGGGCTGAATTCAGATAAGAAAAGGCTACAGTGGAGGATGTGTTGGGATGCTGCCCAAAGCCCATTGAAGAGGCAGGTTCAAGAAGAGTGAGAGTGGCCTTGGGGTGCTCCACCCTGCTCCAAAATGCTCCTTGAGTGTTTTCTTCTCTGACAGGATATATTAGAAATTCAGTAATAGATGCTTAAAGCCAGAATCTGGAAATATTACAAATGTATTGTGTTTTATTCCCAAGCTGGTTAGAGTTTATGCCATCTCCCGCAGCACTGGGAAGAAAAAGACATGCCAAGCTACTGGACTTCTGAAAATATTCTGGTTTAGGGGTTTTGGCCTAGGTACAAACATCAAATTATGTCAAGATAAATAGTGACTTAACTGCTAACTTTGTGATAGGAGAAGACAGTGCCAACACGCTGCTAGCTTAGAGATGTTTCAATTATCTTGGTACGTAGCAAGCAGGTAGATTTGAGTGGGATGTTGGTACTGACTGGATCCTCGCTTCGTTACATATCAGCACTGTATTTATGTATCATACACATGTAATGTTTGTGAGGACATAATCTTTCAGGAGAGCTTCATTTTCATCTTTGGTTGCTATGATGTGAATGTGATGCCTCCCTAGCTTTTCTTTACGCTTCTATGCAAACAGCTTTTCTACAAAGTACAAATAGAAGCTCCCAAGAACATCACTGCAGCTTCATTTTAATTTCTGCCAACTCCAGAAATGGGGGAGTGAGCAAAGGAGCATATTCCTGAAAAGTGTTTACTTGTAATGGAACTGGGCAGCTTTCAACCTGCTCTGATAGAAATTGTAACAGCCAGCAATGCCTCTACTGTATAGCAGGGGCAAAAAATGGATTGTTGGAGAGGGGGAAGCTTCCTGCTGAAAGTGAGAAGCTGAAGTGTAGCTGCTTTGCCTAGAGATGGAGTGGGCTCTCAAAATGTGATGCTCTTGCAAAGATTTCGCTGTGGTTTCAGTCTGATGTTTCCCAGCGCTAGTGGGGAAAATGATGCATGAGCCTGGCTTGCAGTAAGACATAAGCATATGTCAGCTTGATCTGCTCTGTGTTTACAGAAAACAGAAGAAACTGCAGCCTTTTGTGATATATTAGAAGAAACTACTGCTTGATTGTCCATGAAACTTTAGCGCATTATTGGAGATGTTCACTGTATAATTTAGGTCTTCCTTCTTCAGCATACCAGAGCAAAGGCAGAAATCTTCCAACCCCATGAGTTTCATGTTACTATTTTGATCCTTGTGATTTGGTTTTTAGTACAAAATCACCAGCCTTGCAGAGAGTGTTCGGCATGTTGCTTCATGTTTTCCACTGCCTACCTACCTTGGCCAGTTTTTAAAGCCTTTGTGAAACAAACCAGCCTTACTGAGTATTAAGGGGTAGTCTTTAGACCAACCCTGGTTTGCAAAATTGTCTGGAACCTAGTTTGTTACTGGAAGAGAAAGCAGCAAATGCAAACTTCAGCCTCGGGCTTTGTATCGCTTCAAGGGTTTATGGCTAATGAGTGCGTTCAGAGATCGCTTTCCTAGAAACACCATTATTTGCAATGATCTGGTTCCTGCTACCTTCCCTCAGCAGTGCCTTTAAACTGGGGAAAAGTTTAATTTTTTTCCCATGAAGGTGATTTTTTGTGTGTGTGTGTGCATTTTGTTGTTATTTGTTTTTTGTTTGGTTTTGGTTTTTCCAAGCATTTGATGCTCACAGAGTTTGTTTTAATGCTTTTGTGGGTGTGACAGCTGGTCACCAAACCTGGTGCTGGCAGTTCATCGTGGACTGATTACAGCAACCTCGCAGAAATGTTAACTAATTCAAATGATGGATGTAGCATCAAAATACTTTGTGCCAGCTACCTCTCTTTTCCTTCCTGGTGTGTTAGTTTTTAGGCATTTGGTATTGTAACAGAATGTGCTGATGGTAGAGCTTCTTTTAAAGCTGTGTAAACTGCTTTGGAGCTGCTAACAGCAAACTGCAAATGCTTCCCCTGTGCCTGCAGGTGCCAGGGGAAGAGCTCCTGTCCAGGACAGACACATATTTAATAGGTCTTGTGAGGGTTTTCTTGGCATTTGGGCAGTTATTTTTCAGACTGACCTGAGCTTTAACATTGTCAACATTCTGTTTTAAGAAGGGGTAGGGGGAACAGGATCCAAACTGTATAACATCTTTGAGATGCAGTAGATTTACACATCTGTGTAAATGTTCAGCTTCATGCCCTGTTCCATCTCCAGTTATTCCTGATGCTGGATTTGCTTTCTGGAGCTGGGGTTTCCTTTAAATGGTCTGTCCTCCTGGGAGGTGGTGCTCAGTTCAGGGGCCTTCACTGTTCAAATAAAACTGCAGCAAACTCCCCATGTGCATCATTTTATATTTATCTCCTTTGGGTTTAGTTGGCATTTTTTGCTTAGTATTTTGAGTGCTGGAAAGGCCTCGTTCTCCAGAGGATGCCCATCTTTACCTGAACAACTGGGTTTCATTAGTAGAATTTGCTCTTCCCCCTCCTCTATCTGCATTTTGCTTCAAGGCAGATCCTCTGATATGATGCCTGTAAGAACAGCTCTGGCACGGTTGGTATTGCCAAATTCCTCCTCCAGGAGCATTACAGAAAATTTTGCTTAATTTTTCTGCCATGGCATTATCTTTTTTGCTTATTCCCCTGATGTGTGTGTCACCCTGTGGCCCCACTAGCCTCCTGGGAGGTTGCTTCTGTTGTGCTTGGAAGAGGCTTGATTTCCTTGTCCGGGCGTTTGCAAGTTGCTCCTTTGGCCTGCCTTGTTTGCTTTTGCGTGTGACCTTCCAGATCTCAGGAACGTTTCTATTTTCCTCATTCATATACAACCTCAGCTTCTCAGAGGATGACTTATTGATTTTAATAATGCCTTTTACCCTGCTGTTTTGGTATGTTGGCTTCCCCTCTGCAGACCTTACTCTGAGCTTCCAAAATCTGTTTGTTTTCCTAGTTTCCATGCCGCCTGCAAGAATTTCGCTCTTTTGACGTCCCACTTGGGTGTTTGTTGTATATATTCTGTATGGGAAACATTCCTATATATTGGACATAGATACTCTAGAAACAAAGTGCAAGAAGAAAATGTGACTCTCAAGAGGAGGTGGTCACAGGTTCATGTGTTCTGGAGTGGCATCAGCAGGATTTAGACCTTGAGGTGTCTGTGTAACTTTCGTTGTTTTGTGGTTTCTGAATTTAACAGCATAAATTTGTTACTTTTGTCAACCCAGCTGGCAGGCTGCTAATTTGGAAAGCCTTTCTGTGTGCTCATTGGAGTGTACAGATGGGGAAGGTGCATGCCTTTGCATAGGGAGTATTTGTAGGCC
>JANIJG010022585.1:14838-34664 GCA_024611175.1 Megaceryle torquata | reverse complement strand
GGGTTGAAGGGGGGGGGGGGGGAGAGGATTTGGAAGAGAATGAGTTTAAAGGGAGGGGAAGAAAAGGGAGGAGAGAAAGAGAGGGGAGAAAGAAAAGGAATGTTTCATTAAAGCTATGCAGTAAAGTGCACCAGAGTGTGTATTTGCAGGGCAGGAGCTGTTGAAGTGCTTAGCTGACCATTGCACCTTTCACTTTCAAGGGTCTGATCTCTGAAGCACATTAGTGGGAATGTTTCCCCTGGCTGAATAGGTGTGGTTATGTAGAAATTACAAGAATATTATAGTAAATATAAAAAAATGTTAATTATGCAGATATATTTTTGTGAGGAAGCAGCGATGTAGAGCACTGATGACCCTTCTGTTGTGGTTCTGGAACAGAAAGTGAAGTCATTTCTCTTAAGCAGGAGCAGAAACAGCATGTGACTGTGTTTACAAACAAAACCTGGAGTTCACCTAAGTCCAGTGTTTTGATCTACAGGAAGTCTTGCTGTGTATTTTGGCCTCACAGTTGCTAATCCAGTATCAAGGTGTTTTCTGAGTTACCAGAGAATAAATCAGGGGAAGCCGCTAATACTACTTTGTCATATTGTTGTGAGACAATGTTTGCAGCTTTTTCTGCTGAGCAAATACACACCATAAATGGAAGCTAACTTTGAGATCACATAATTAAAAAAAAAAAAAGAGATCTGTTCCAAGTATATAATCTATATCAATATAAAACTAGACTGTATTTATTCCCATGCAAAAATGACAAAAGCTGTTGTGCTGTCCTTCAGATTTGCTTTGGCAACTATAAGCCAACTCCATTTTATTAAACAGCTCTCTTTCCTCCTAATATATACAGAAATGTTTGCAGTATAAACATCTTAACTAGACATCTGCTTTTCCCCAGATATAAAACACAGTTAACTTTTTGCCCTGTTTCTGTTCACTGGGGCTGATAACTTTTTTCTGCTGGCCAGATGAAATAAAATTGGTTTTTGTACCAGATGCAGCACAGTTCAGTTTTGCATTATGCAGGTGTTCCCCCAGCTGGGAAGTGTGGAAATGTGCCATTTTGCTGAGATGATGGTGAGGTTTAGAAATGTGAGGGCGTTAAAAATAATTCTCTGTGCTAACAGTGGGCTTTGTCCCTGGTGGGCTCCATATGCCGAACAGCTGACTGGGGCAGCAGCTGTTCTATATTTTAATAGGAGAGTTATAAAGCTAGAAACATGGATGATCATTCAAAACATAAGCAACTCTTTGTAGGCATGGAAACAGGATTCAACAATAAACTTGCATTTGTGAACCTTCCAAACAAAATAATCCCACTGCACTGTGTTCAGGTGGTCTCAGGGAAGTGAATGAACTTGCATTTCTATTTCCTTAAGTTCTGTTTACTCAAAGGGTTTATTTTTTTTTTTTAACATTTTTTCTCCTAGTTTTCCATTTCTGAGAATAAATTAAACTTTGCATATGATCCTGATTTAGATTCTTCTCCAACAGTGACAGAAATTTATATGAGAATCTTTCCTGGAGTGTGTTACTGATAATGGTTATGCTGGTGGGATACAGCAAAAGCTGAGCGTGCACTTTGCTCATATAATTTCTTGAGTTTTCAGCATCCCTTTCAACTCAAGTAGCTATTCAAGCTCTGTTGCACAGTTGCAGCTTTACATCCTTTGCAAGAAGCATACAAAGTCCTGCTTTCCTGGAGAAGTGGATGAATCTGGGGGTTTTCCTCCTAACAAGACCCAGGTTTTCTGGCCCAGTGCAGCGTACAAAAGTTCTTCTTGTTCAGGCTCTGAACCACCTTCTCATTTTGATTATGGGCTTTCGGACACTCTGGGGCTCAATCACGTACCGCACCCTTATCCAAAACAATACCAACCGCCCCTTTCCAATTTCTTCATGGCCCTGCTCTTGTCCCCTGGCTCTGCTCACCACCTCGTGTTTTGGTTTGGAGGGGCTGCTGTTATTTCAGTTCCCCGCTTTCATGAAAGCTCTGTGATTAATGTTGCGTGTGGAAAGTGGTGCCCACACCCAGCGACTGCATTTACGTCTCAACCAACCCAGAGCAATATAATGGTGAGCGGCTGGATCTGTGCTCCTGAGCTGGGTGATAACCTCTGACTTGGCTAGTTTGGCCCATGAGTGGTCTTATATAGACCTGAATATTGCAAACAGACATGGATTGGGGTGGTTGGCTGGACAGTTTGTGCGAAAATAAAAGGGGTTGAGCCAAGTCTGAACACTGAGATGTGGAGGAATGGGTGGGCTGAATAAAGCATGAGCTACAACTGTCTCTGCTCTTCATGCCTTTTCATAAGTATATAAATGTTATTTTTCTCTCTCTGTAATGATCAATCTGGGGTCATAGTCAGGTAAGTGGACATTTAAAAGGAAGACTTAAAAGTGCTGCTGATGAACTGCTGTAAATATTGAAGGTAGTGTAAATCCTTGTGGCAGAGCTTGGCAGCTTGGGGATGTCAGGGATGATTTGTGGGTGCTTAATTCACTGCAGGGAGCAGCCTGGTGCCCTGTAAGTCCTGGGACTGAAGGAGACAAAACCCCTATCAAGAGAAAACTGCCCATTTTAAACCCAGAAACAATGACAAAATTGGTTGTTTCTTGGAATAGGCAATGCTGAATGACACAATTTGGAAAGTTAAAAGTCAGTGTAAAACCAGTGCTGATTCTGGGAGTAGAGGGGGATGCCTGAGGGCTGGCACAGCTCACTTGTGAGGACAGACTACGTAGTTTGTCAGCTAACATTTTCTCGAAGTATGGAGGTGAGCATGGGCTGCTTGCCACAACAATTGCAGGGAGGAGGAGGTCAGAGGCATTTTGCTCAGTACATGTGCGGGATGAGAAGTTGCTTTTCAAACCAAGCAGATTTGTAGTGATGATGAATGGGGTGTAATCCCTCTGGGGAGAGGAAGCAGCTTCCTACAAGTGAAACTCTATATCAGAGAATTTTCACCATAGAAAACACCAATTAAATCCATCTACAGAGCAACTGGGTTTGTATTGGTGAGCTTTTCTCTGCATGGAGGGATGAAGCCTACCTGGGGTCTCACCCCACAGCTCCAGGGGCCCAGGCAAAGAAAATATGACCCAGCGCCAGCACTATTTTTTGGCCTATGCTACAATGATATGCTCTGACCTTTTTGGCAGAGGAAGTATTTGTTTAAAGCCACAAATGACTGCCTGAAGGAATGATCATTGGATAATGGGGTCCTGCTCTGCAATTTGTCTGAGCGTGTGGGATGTGTCACCCTAAACCACAGTGGTTGTGGCCTGTTCTAAGTTTTATATTCTGGAGCAAGTTTTTGCTGTCTTGCCATGCAGGACCTCTGGATGCCAAGTTCTCTAGCAGTGTTAGTTGCTTCTTTGGGCACATCCCCTGAAAGCAACCACTGAGGGTGACTGACATAATAAATATGAATCTGTGGGTCTGCACCACCAGAGGGGTTTTTTTTTTGGTGTACAGCATATGCACTATTCACAAGTATTTTCTGTAGAAAATTAATTTTAAATAGAAAAGAGGTTTCTTCCTATTAATCAGCAACTAACTAGCAATGTGTGTGTATGTGTGTTGGTGTAATTTTTCCTTTTTTTGATGTCAGTAAAACTAGAATTCAGTAGGTACTATGTTTGTACTTCTACAAAGGAATTGTGGTTTTAGTCCTTCGTGAACTAATACTGTATAGACTGAGATCTGGGTCATTGTAACTCTGAACAACTCTTCTGGGGCTTTGCTGACTCCTGCAGTAGCTGACAGTTTTGCTGACAATTCTAATGTGGCTAATAAATTATCTTGAAAAAGGCTAAATACAATATGGTAAGAGATCTTTATTAAAAATTTTGTACATCAAAGGATTAACTACTACATTTTAAACAAGAAATAAGATTTTACATATTACAAAAGATGTTATTAGTTCTTGAATTAGAAACAATTTTTTATGAACACTGTACATGAAACATCTGGGTTGTAAGAGCAGGAATAGGACCGAGTGCCTGAAAATGATATAACTTAAGCAAATGCACTCGATTCTTAGTATACAACATAATATTTCTGGAAAAATAGCATGTTAACTCTGTCTGAAAATGCTGTATCCCTCTAAGCAATAACTACCAACAGTGTTCTCAGGAGAAAGCACCGGCACACGTGCCCTGTGTGGTGATTTTCCTTTTGGAGTTTGTCATAGTTGGAGAAATTTTCTTCCCAAGGTCTATTTTCCTTGGAGAGAGAAAAATGTTATTCTGTGGTGTCGTTAACACAATCTGCATATAAAAACCCAATGCAAAACATTTCTCACAATGTAACTTTACCTCCAACCCAGATTAGAAAAACCGACTGATAGCACATAAATGTCTACAGAAATAGATTTTTATTGACTGTTATCTTTTGTTACAAAGTAGTTAAAAAGAAGGAATATATTTTAGCTTATCAGATAACCATTACTTTGTGTATCATTCATACTATATAATTTTTTCTTTTTGAGATTGTCAGTGTAGCTGCATTAGAATTGAAAATAAAAACAACACAGATCATCACTTTTTAACTGCATGACCTATTTGGCTAGGAAGGGTGTGTGAGTTTTACAAGATACTATGAACATACAGTTCTCATACAAAAGCATAGTAGGTATCTAGTCCAAGAAAAGTAATAAAAAAGATTTAAATCTTTATACAGAAAGTGACAATGCCCATGTTATACTATGGAACACATCTACTAATTTTGAATTACAGGTGTAATGTGTGGATTAAAGATATCAATTTACTAAACAAATCTTAAAAAAAGAGAGCAAAATCTATAAATAAAATAGTAAGTGCTTTCTTTAAGATAATATTCTTTGGCTGCTTTAAGTGCCAGTGAAGGGTTATTGAAAACCACTAAAATGCATAAGGTCCCACTATTATCGTTAATCTTAACACCGAGCTTGTACGATAATTCAAACTGTTGACTGTTATCATCTCCAGATCCACAATGTGTTCTCTTGGTCCTGATAGTGATTTCACCAGTACAAGCATTGCACTAACGGTGCTTGTTTGCTGAAAAATACAACGACAACAAGTTTAATTCAATCAAATCTGAAACGATTCCATAGTTGCATCAAGAGAGTGCTTGCGTGTTGCTACACTGTAAAAATGCTCGGTCTCAGCACAGAGATACACAATGCAAGTATTCTTTAACATTTTTAAATGGCCACGACTAATCTCACACCTGGCTTTGCTGCAGGGAAAACTCTACCTGGCTAGGGCTCAGAGGAATAAACTGCACTGCAAAATCTGTTCCTGGTTGTGCTGACTCTCCACAAGGATGTGAAAAGTGGTAATCTGTCCCAGGATGGTCTTTGTTTTTAACCCCATCTATCAACTTTTAAAATATATGGAGAATAAGTAAAACAAGAGAGACCTAATCTCTTTAACAGTGATGTAGCTCGTTCAGTGCAGGGAAACTCTTAAGTCTGTCTCAGGGCTCATACTCCAGAAGTTGTGCTTCCCTTGTAAACACTGGGAATTTTTGCAACTGCAGTGCCTATTGCCATCCCCATCTTGTACTGCTCTAAAGCTTTTTCTCAGTCAGGAATCAGGCTGCTGGGGAACACTGACAGGCCTTGTGTGTGGCGTGCTGCTAATTTGTTAAACAGCTTTGTCATTTACAGATGATAATAAAAAGGTAAACTCCATCTCTCCCTCCACCTACTACAGGTAATTTCTTGTCATGTCAAATGAGTAGGGTATACAGATAAATCCAGCCCATCTGCTGCATCCGAGACCCAGCTCAGACTCTAAAACAATAGGAATAACTCCTACATAAGCCTTTGTTTACTGCAGTCCCTTGTCAGGAATAAACATGGGCTTCCTTAAGGCCTGTGATTCCCTGTTGGGTGGCAACACAAGTTTGGAATTGTTAGTCTAAAGATAATAAGTCCGAAGCCTAGGTTGGAGTCTAACCCACACTAGAGCTGGATTGATCTTGTTCTTTTTTTAAGCAAACAGTTTGTATTTGGGGGGGTAGATAGGGATTTTTGGTGTGTAATAAATCCAGAGAAAAGTGCTGGACTGTAGCTTATACCAGAACAACTCAGATGCAGATATGTAGTTCCTTGTTCCCATTGGGAACACAGTGTAAATAGGTAATGCCATATCTTGGTACACTTTTTGGATGTATTATCAAACTCCCCTCATCTTCAGATTTGAAGAAAAACAAAACTGAAAACCTTCCAAATAATAGATTTCAGATTTAACCTTTTTAGTGTTGATTCTATTTTACTGAGGTTTAAGCCACATATGAAGCAAAAAGGATTTCCCAGGCATTTGTAAATATTACAAGTGTCCAAGAACAGCAGATTTTTTCCAAAAAATCTGAAGAAGCAGATGTTATAGACACTTTCCTTCATATGTATCTACTTGAATGCATTAGACCAACAGGAAATACTGCTATCGTAAGCCATTTGAACTTTTGTGGTTTTCTGAAACAGTTGCAGTGCTATGGGAAGAAAAAGTATGTCCCAACACAAAACTTTTTGAAGTTGGTCTGAACTTAGCACTCTAGAAATCAGAAAAGGGATGCTGCGATACTCTCACAGGGACATTTGTCAAAATGGCAAGAGACAACAACTCCTGACAATACTCACTCTCAGGTAAAATTCTCCATTTTCATTTCCAGACTTGATCCGGAATGTGTTAATAGTATTAGGGTAAATTGTGGTTGCTTGAATCTGGAAGATATCCGAGGGCACTGTTCGGTCTGAACGGATGCTCATGTATTTGTACACGACAGAATAAGGCAGCTCTCGGCAAATGGCATTTGATACAGGGCAGACACAGCGGCTAAAAAACAAAATTGGATGAAACTGAGATACTTGCAAACAAATGGTACTTGCTTTCTGTTTTATTTGATCATGTTGCCTGTTGAGGATGATCCTACAGAAGAAAAGTCTAGGTTTTCTCTTACTTCTCAGATGTAAGGACGTAGGGCTCTTGGCAAGGATTTCTTGGGTAACAACGAAATCCGCCATGGTAATTCCAGCAAATTTCATCCTCTCTGCATTCATTTGTAGTCTCACACTCATTTATATCTAGGAGGAAGGAAAACGGACTGTGTCAAAGTGGATGGAAACCAGTGTGTTACAAAATCAAACACGATGTCTTCAAAAGAACAAGAGAAAAACAACCAAAACCAACAACAAAAATCCAAAACAAACAAACAAACCTAAAACAGCAACAACAAAACCAAAATAAAACAGGCCACCCGCTTGTCTGTTGAAATCCAACAGGTTTCCATATTCTTTACCTGTTTTTCTGGAGCCTGACTATAAAGGATTTCTCTGTGCAGGAACAGAGCAAGTTTGTTAAGTTTGCAGATTTTATATTTTTTTTTTAGTTGACTAAAGATGCATATTAATAGTATGTTACTCAAATGTAGAAATACTGTAAAGTTTCTAAGTAGCAAAGAATTACTTTAGAGCAGAAGATATCTTGTAGACAACATTTTGAAAAAGAATTGTTACTTCCTGCCTTTTGCAGGTTCTCGTTTTTAATGAAGTTTCATGGTCTAAATAAAATACTTAATGTCTACATTTTAACTAAAATAGCTTTGAAAGGAATAATGAAAACTTGTTTATTGTACAAAGCAGAGCTTCCTTTTTTTTCCTGGGAAACCCTGAATGGAGATGGGGAATGTCAGATTTGGGCTGTATGAATGCTATTTTATCCTGTCCTTGCTATTTGTCCCCACTACTGTCTACCTGTGTGGTCTCCTGAAATTAACACAGTCACAAAAAGTCTTTATTCAAATATCATCTTTCAGAAAGCACAAACAGATTTTAGATGGTCAACATACCCTACAATGTTCAGTGTTAGCTGCTGGTTTTAGGAAAGGAAAGAAACTAATCTGGGGTTTTATAAAAAAGTATTATTAAAAAGGAGTTATTTCCTCATCCCTTCTGCCAATAACTAGCACACCTATTTATTTCTAAAAATGACAACTGTTAAATCATTTTCTGGTTTACAGAAACAATGGGCTTTACACTTAATAAATTGTTCTGCAATATTCCTCAATAAGATTCAGAGACATTTAGCAGCAGTGAGGAAAATCCACAAATTTAGAAGTTCTGTCACTCAGTGGCACCTGACCAGAACATATATTTTCCTAAACACAAATTATCTAAGCTGCTGAATTCTTGCATTTTTTTTCCTCCTGTTATCAGAAGAAACATATCTTTCATTTCTTCTGTGGCTGGATTTAGGAATCTGTATAAAATGAAATATGATCTGAAGCCCTGTTTAGTGTTTGTAAAAAATAGCCTGGGGTTTTTGTTTTGGTTTGGTTTTTTTTCAGTGATATTTATCTCTGAAACTTAGACTCACTACCTAGACTTCCAAGACCAGTTTTACCTAAGGGATGCAAAAACCTGAAATTTTGTCCTAGGAATCTAAAGGACTTCAAGTTTGAGCTGAAGGACCAAAGTAAGAATTAATATTAGATATGCAATTAATGATTAAGTGCTTTATCAACATATCTTTTGCTAGCATGATGGTAATCCTGGCACAAAATATGAGCATTTAGGTAGCAATCATTCTTAGTCTTGCCTGAAATGATGGTGCTACTATTGCAGTATTGAAGTCTCCAAGCCAAGATGAGGGCACTTACCTTGACATGTTCTGCCTCCTACTACCTGGTATCCTTCAGGGCACACACAGGAGAATTTTCCTGGTTCATTGACACACTGATACTGACATATGTAACTTGAAGTTCTGCATTCATCAGTGTCTGTAGAGAACAAAAGAGCTTAGGTATTGGCTTTTAACATCTACCTTGTTATAGAACTAAGCATGATAGCTAAACACTAGTTCTAACAGGAAAACAAACAAACCAAAAATCTCCTGTATTCTGTCTAAAAAGAGTAAGTTGTCAAAACCTGAAATATACTGCTCAGTGCCTCAAGGTTGCAAACAGAAGGACTAGTTCTACTTGTGTTTTATCAATAATCTTCCAAAAGGAGAATTTTGGATTTGAGAAAGAAACTAAATTAGACTTCAGAACAGGTTTGGGAAAATAACTTTTGAAAGAATGTATACTTTTAGTATTCCAAAATGTGACTACTTTCACAAAAAACGCAGATGTGAGATTAGTTAGTAAGGCAAAAATATTGCCTTTGTACTTGTGCCCTGCGATAATGGAGTAGCTCTCTGGGAAACAGGGGAAGGCCTGTTTTTTTCTGTTCAAGTACTAGTGTATACCATTCTCTTTTGCTTTTTTTATCCTTGTGTAGTCATCAGTCCCTTGCTAGAGTGGTGTAATGTGGAAGAGAATTTAACAGTGTATGCCATTAACCAGAAATTAAACCTATCAAAACTAGAGAATGGCTTGGAAAACATCATAACTCCCTCCTGCTACCTCTGAGGTTTGAGCCCAGTTCTTGATTTAGGGTCAGTGGTGTCCTTGGAGGCTGCATACTTGCTGCTCCCTGTTCTGTTCAATTGCAAGTAGGATTAGTTTAAGAGGCTTGGAGAGGGAGCATCTGTAATAGCTCTGCTGGCTTGTTTAGGAGGGCAGTGGTAAACCAAAAAGACCTTTCTGGCTCAAAGACTGGTAGAAGGGATATGGGCTTTAAGGGTGAGGTCATCATGTGTCCAAAAGGAGATTAGAGGACCCCTGTGGAGACTCTGGCAGAGGAAATAAAGTGTTGATTGTATAATCATCAGGGGACACGCTGTTTGTACACACAGGCTTGAAAGCACCACAAAAGCACAATTGTCACTTCCTTAAAATCAAAAATTTGAGGTTTTATTTTCAGAGGAGCCCAACACACAAAACTGCGCTTGTTTTTGGTTTGCATTCCTTTCCGATTCATTTAAGGATCATCAGCATTAGACCACACACAATTCAAGTCAGTTTGTGAAATAAGTATTTAGAAGCTTTATTCTTCCCATCTGTGATCTGAACTGTAGTAATGTCTGTCCTGTTTTGCACTTACTAATGAAGAGAGATACCCCAATCTATATGTACCTGAATGCAGCTGCAGCTACTGAGGTGTGTATTTGAAACTGCATTTGCAGTATTAAAAAAAAAAAGAATGTCTTGAGGGGTTTTGCTACAAACAGCACCCACAGTGTGGCTCCACCTGAATTATATCACTTAGCTCACAGAAAGACTTCTGTGAGAATAATAATAATAAAGAAAAAAATTAAAAGTTGCTCTTTCAAGACAAAAATGGCTTACCTTCACAGTTGATTCTGTCACTGCTTAACTCAAATCCTGGATTGCATTGACAGATGAAGGAACCCAGTATATTGTAACACTGTTGTGCACATGGGTTATTGGCATCACATTCATTTATGTCTGAAAGGAAAAATTACAGACCTTTATCTTGTATAGCTGGTAATTAGACTGCTTAAGTGGATTAGTCCTTAGTCTAGGTCTATTACTTAGCAGAAGCTCAGTTGACTATATCAATATACATCTGCAGTCACTGGAACAATGTCAGAACTATGCTTTACATTCCATGTAGAAAAAAAGAGTATTTTTCCAGGAATGAGAGTTACTCTAATGCGTGATGAATTCTTCCAAAAATGTTTAGTGTGGCTATTAAACCCCACATTCTGGTGTGGGTTGTTGTTTTTTTTTTTTTCAGGTATGAAATGCCAAGTCTCTATAAATAATTGATATAAGGAACACATACTGATAAGACCTCTCAGCATGCAGTGGTTAAGATTTATTTGAGCTATTTATTACTCTTAAAATTTGTTCTTTTAAATTCCTTTACAATTATAACATGAGCCTTGGAGGCCAGTAGAGCTTTGCAATGCTTTAAGGCCTAGACCATACTGGGAGAAGGTGTGTTTCTGTGTTAGATTTTTTTTTCCATGATGTTCACATCCTAAGAACTTAAGTGAGAACACTGTCGTATGAGAAGAGAAGCAATTTTTAATGGGAAGTTCATATATATAATGACCTCTGGAATCTATAAATAAACTGTTGACTAACTGCTGCTCCTCTGTCAATCACTCTGTAGATTTTTAGTGTAATTCCTTTGTATTCTTCCCCTGCATTTTTTCCATTCATATTTGTGTTTATCAGATATAACCATTAATAGGGAGCTGTATTTGAGAAAAAATCTTGAGTTCATGGCTTTTGCAAATGCTTATAAATGTCAGCAACACTCAGTCATTTACAGATACAACTGAAAACTGATAAAGACAACTAAGATTAGGCATTCACAAAAACTAAATCAACGAGGATATTAGTTCTTTATATGATGAACCTCCTAGTACTGAAAATGTATGATAACAGGGGAAAACTGATTACAAAGCTTTTTCTTTCTCCTTTTAGTTCACTTTTGGCAACAGTGCAAAGAATGTACATCATGACAACACTATCAGAAGGAATAAATAAGCTAGCCAAAGCCACTGTTCTGTTTGCTTTCCTTCCAAGAAATATTGACCCGCTTTCAATATATGCAAAAGTTGTAGCACAGATGTAATGGGTACAGCTGTGAAGTACCACTTCTGCCAGATGACTTGCAGATGTGAAAGTCTCTCTTGATGCAGCAACCACTCATTTACAGTTCTTCTTCTGAAGATTTACTTCACCTTTCCTGGTAGGTGTATGCTTTATTAGGCTGAGAGGCCAGCAAGCTGGAACAGGGGTGTTCTGGTGAAGCAACCATCAGACTTGGAGCTGTCATGGATTTGTGAGTGTAGCTGGAAGAACACACCTTCTGTTTGAGCCACAGAAAGGGTCAAATAAGTAACAACTTGTAATGTGGTTATGTTGTGTCCATGTATATTTCTTTTTTTTTTTTTATCCTGTCATTTGGTGAAAAGCAAGAAATTCCTGTCTCACTTCACTGCTCTGATAAGACAGGGCAAAGCTTGGAAGTAATGTTAGAAGCTGAAAAACCCAGATTGATATTTCTGTATAGAAATATGTATATAATATATGTTATATATATATAAATTATAGCCATCAAGAACTTCTTACCATCTCAATCACCGATCTCTTGATTTTTTTTTTTTTAATGACCATTCTCTCTTCAACAGTAAAAATTACCTTTTTATTATTATTCTAATTCTTCTAGGACAGAACTTAGGATTTCTATCTTAACAGCAGTCTTCAAGTTTTACTGCAATGCTTCCCTTAGTGCCTCTCTTCTAAAGGGATGATCACTTCTAAAGGGTCACTCTTCCACAGTAAGCTTTGTTTTTATTTTTAATGTTATTTTCTAGATATTCAAACGTGACATTTACAGATGCTTTCTTTCCTCACTACATTCATCTTGGGCTGAGGATAACTACACTTAACTGCAGAGGTATAGTATTGCTTCCTCTGGTTTCCAGTTCCAGATGTTGTTTCAGGAACTGGGAATAATATCATGAAAACCAATAATAATGCAAAGAAATTCACCAGAACTGAAAGAATAACTAATTTTAAGATTAAATGCTGAACATAAATTTCCAGGGTTCCAGTTGCCAGACTAGATGCTCCTCAGAAAGCTTCTATGCCAACAAAACAACAAGTTTTCAGTAAGACTCCAATTTTCTCTCAAATCCTCCTGCACTTCTTAGATCACTTGCAGGAGAGCCTCTCAATACTGCAATTGGTATGTCTTACCAGTTGGTATTTATTTCCTCTAAATTGGGATGAAGACACTTAAATTTCAACCATGGCAAGTCATGTGTCAATACTTCTCTGTAGTGAACAAGCTTATGTGCAAGTGTATGAAAATAAGTTCTTACCTACACAGGTGTGGTTGTTGGATGCTAACTGGAAACCAGCATTGCACTGGCAATAGTAGGAACCAGGAGTGTTCACGCATCGATGGTGGCAATAGGGAGGCAGGGTGCATTCGTCAACGTCTGGGTTATCAGAAAAGAGAAATGAGTTCAGATGGAATCACAGCAGTTCACTCTTGCTATCTTTTGTCCAAAGGAACTATAAAGTTTGCACTTGATTAAAAGGGGGCTGGGGGGGGTGGAAGGGACGACATGGGATGGGACACACCTTATGTGAGCTAGGTACTGCTTCTATGGATATTAATGGGAATACTATTTTACTTTAGGTAACTTTTGTAAAAATTTGGTTTATTGCTGATTGTCTTCCAGCCACTGAGATCAATATACATTCCAACTTTATTTTTTACTGGGTTCCATAATACTGCTAAGTCTTGTTTATTTTGCATAGGTAAAACCCAGAATGTTTTGTTCTGCTTTTCAGCCAAGATTTCTCATGACCAGACATAATGCCGACCCACACAGCCCGTGTGGCTTGTAGCTCTTCTTCCTCCAGAAATTTGCACGCAGCACTCTTAGCATGTACTAAATCTTTTCAGCTCCATTAGGAAGAGTCCAAAGTTTCTGTGGAAGTACAAGGGAATGGTGAGAACAGAAGATTAATGGGCCTGGAAAGGAAGCAGGTGGTTGTGCTTCCACAGGGATCCCCCAGAAACTGTCTTTCTCCCCCAAGGGGCCGCCACTGCTCCCCTCTCTGCATCTCCTGCCTCCCTTTCCAAAGACCTTCTGGCTGTGCTTTCTGGTGCCAAGGCAGGCAATCAGACTGTCTGAAGTTGGTGCTATCTCAGGCAGTATTAACTTTCCCCAGGATCTCCTTGCAGATTAGCCCTGGGTTTGAGGAGGAGCAGGCTGCCTTTCCAAGTTTCAGCATTCCTAATGTGCATTGGAGCAGGGTTTTCACCTGTGAACCAAAGTGTGCAACAGCCCATTCTTTTACCTCTCTGCTTTTTAAAAGATGTCCTTGCATTCTGGAGGAGATACTGCCTCTGTTCTTGTCTGAAAAACATTTTTTTTTTTTTTAATTAAGCCACAATGCTGATTGTACATGTATATGCAGCAGCCGTCTTTAGTTGTGGCCTGCTTGAGCTTGGTGAAGAAATCCATGCTGTGTTCTGTACATGTACACAATGTGAGATTTCAAAGGCTCAATGCTCAGACAAATAAGACCAGTTTTCACTGGAACAAAAGAAAGGCACTTCCCATATCCATGCCAGATCTTGAGTTTCCTACCTCCAGCTGTTTCCACCATAGATGTGTTTAAAAAGAGGCCAAGACTTTTTTTTATAATGAGGAAAGTGTTTGTTTTAATATCAAGTGAAAAATAATCTTTAGAAGTTAACCCTTTCTTTGTCAAACTTGCAGTTATGGTTTGGGGCTAAACTTAGCAGTAGAGTGTTTGGATGGTTTTGAATGAAAAGGCTCATGCTGGAAAATTCCTGTCCGTACAGTAGCAATTGTAGCTGTAACTCTTTTGTTGCAGGCAGAAATTTGGAAGTAGAAATGGAATAAATCAGGAGGCACAGTAGATCTCCTTTGCCCTTCACTTTTACAGGATTAAGCTAAATTGCTGTTTAAAGATCTGATTATACAATACAGACATATGAGCAATGCTTTGCTGCTTAGGCACTGTGTTTATGCACATAAAAGCTTCCAGGATCTGACTCTCATTCTCTGAGAGTTTTCCTTGCTGCATTAGACACATCACGTCCATGCAGATCCAAGGGCTAAGAATTATGTAATTAATTCAGCCAAATCTTCCATTTGAAGTATTGCTGGAAAACAATCCACTCTATCTACAGTCCTGTGTTTCAGAAAAGACTAATTCTGCAAAATGTAAACAAGCAAGTTTAAAAAAACCAAAAACAACTTACATTAAAATCAATCAGTTGGTAGAAATTAGTCCTTTTTCTCCCTCTACCTTGAAGCTAAAATAGTCTGGAAATATTTATTTCAAATTCAAGAAACATTTCCTCTCATATGGAGAACCTCTATCAAGATCTGGCCCCAAGAACATTTTCTGGCCAAGTTGTTGTAAAATCCCCAAAGACAGGCATTATTCTGAAATGCTGACAGGACTAAGTGTAGGGATGTACTTATAATTTAGGTCAGTGTGTAATATGTAACACAGGTGTTATTCTTAGTTGTGACCTATATAGGAAAAGGGAAATTCCACTTTCCAGACACCTTCATGTACAGATTTAGATGCATAAATATCTTCACATGGAGATACAAGGGTGTATCATTTTGCTTTTTTTCTTTTGAGTGCTTAATGTGTCCTGCAAGACTTTCAGGTAGTACCATAGTTCTTTACATTAATGCTATGGAATAGCACTTTTAATGTACTTTACTTGCTCTAAAAATATATATATATAAAACCAGATATTGTAAAAAAATAAATCAATGACCTATCAAAGTTATTCCTCTACCTACTTTTCAAGCTGCACATCCTGTGGTTGCACAGACAGCTGAGAAAAATCAGGTACATCTGTTTACACCGATTTGACAGTTCAGGGCCTGATCTACATCTATTAGGAAAAAGATTAGAATTTTTGTGTTGATTTCTACAGACCTTGGCTCAGAACCCGAAAGAGAGAGCCACATGCAGAAATTTAGTCTAGATGTGTACTGAAATTTCCCCAATTTCCTTCCTGCAGCTCTTGTTGGCATTGTTCTGCCAAGGACCCCAAAAAATCTAACAAATGCTTTTCTTCTAGGCTGCATGAAATTATTCTTGTGTCTTATTCAAGACCACCTCTTATAAGCACCTCATGATGTAGATATTTGATTCTCTTCTTTCATAGTTTCTATCTCTGACAAATCTAAGTCTTAAGGCTGGAGTGCCTATGAAAGCAATTCATCCATTGAAATCATAATTAAGGAGGTGTTAAAGGCTGAAGGAGAAAGATGCAGTGTTTACACTGCACTTGGATTTGAATTAATTTAATTCTATACTTGTATAGGTCCCAAAGGTGCTGATAATTTGTTTTGGCACACAGAATAAAGCATAGCGGTTTATAAGTTGCAAGTATCCTATATCTGCATTCAGAGTTTCCATCTCTTTCACTTATAAATAACTAAGCAATGAGACTGTGCCAGGGGGTTCTGCAGAGTGGGGATTAGGATTGTGTGAAGGCAGTGGTTTGTCCTACAGCTCAGGAGTCGAGTCTCACTGAGGTCAGTGGAAAGACATGCTTTTGTTTGCTGCTGTAGTAGACTTATGACTCTATCTAGAACATTAGGCAATACCCCAATGTAAACAATAAACACAGTGGTAACTACTAGGAAAATCAGTCTTGTGAAGTTCATCTCCAAGTGTTGATTATACTTAAAAAAATTGCCAATTTCAAGTTTTCATGATTATTGTGATATGATGATTATTTTTTTGCATTTCAAAGTTGTATAACTATTTTACAGTACACATACCTACACACTTTATAATCAAAGCTTGTAACTGTAGATAATGAAAGAAAATAATTTAGTCTAGAGCAACGCTTACCAACGCATTGGTCCCCTCGTTTCTGATAGCCTGGAGGACACTGGCAGCTGAAGGACCCTCTTAAATTGACACATACTTGGTCAGCTCTACAATTATGTGTTCCGGTCGCACATTCATCTACATCTTTATAAAAAAGGCAAATACAATATTAGCCATAAAGCTTACTTAAAATATTTAGCCTGTTGAAATGCTTTATGCATCTTCAAGCTGCCTATGAGTGAAGGCAGCAAAGTTCAGATATACTCCAAAGATTATCATCTTGATGCTTATTCCATCTGCAGGACATAAAATGTTATCAGATTTCACATAGCTTTTAATTCTAATATACTGCATTTGGAAATATTTTCAGATATGGTTATTTTAAACAATCGGGTACTTCTATTTGTCATATTCCATTCATATTTTGTACTTATCACTAAAACTTTCTGTAAACTTCTTGCAACTTTATAATATTGTGATAATTTTACTTCCCACCCCCCCTATGTTGTTTTTTTGTTGCATGCTGAATTACTCTGGAAGATTTCAGCAAACATAGTTCATCCCTTTCTCAAGAATGAGATGAGTTAGAAATAAGTTGTTCTTCTGATACTAAAAAGACTCTGATGTCTTTTGCATGGTTCCAGTGCTCCATACTTTGGAAAGGGACTTGGAATGTTGGTAGGTGGTGGCTTTCTCATTTAGGGAGTGATTGGCCTTTTGTCATTCCCATGAACATTCCCCTAATTCAGTCAATCTGTCGAAGTCTTTGGAAACAGTTTATGTCTGTTTGTATTTGAAGAGTACAGCTAAAAATGCAAATATGAGACATACTTTTTAGTGTAATTCAAGCAGCTTTTAGTTCACAGTAAATGCAGGTTTATGCAAGTATAAAAAGAATTTTATTTTGCCTATTCATGATAACTGCTGGAGGTACTTAATGGTAATTAAACTACATGTGCTAACAAATAGGTTGCTTAAAAAGAAATTACAATTTGCTTTCTCATCTGAACATCCAAAATGTTGGAGAGCTTTTTATTGTAACCTGACACAGTACAGTGAAAGGACCTTTTTTAATTTTGGCATTGTACACAATTTGGAGACTCTAGGCTGAATAAACAAATTCCTTAAAACTTATGATCTCCAGTTTACAAATCTCATCTGACCTCGCTATTTGTATAGGCACTGGGGACGTTAGAACGTCACCAGTGGCAGATTCTGGGTGGTGCTTTGGAAAAAATGATGGATTCTTTCTCATAGCAAATGAAAACAGTTTTGACCACAAGATTTGATGAAAAATAAACCACCAACAGTTTGGATTAATTTTCAATGTTTGCCCTTTCCCCAAATGTCCAGATATTTTACATATATCTTCTTTATCTGACAGGAAAAATAAAGTCATTTTATGTTAGCCTGCTTTTTGCATTTCTGCATAATATCAGTCTGAAAGTTGATGCAGGACTTGCTGACTGCATTGTTCTGTGCTGACAGCTGAAAAGCACATTCTCAGGTGTAAAGACTTTCAGGGACTATAGCTGGCTGCCTCATACCAACCTGACACATCATTAAATGCCTGAGCCAAAGCACGATGGAGTTCAACATAAGTCTTTACAGGGACTTCACTGGGCTTTGCATGGACTCCTAGTTTCTACAGAAGCTGAAATAAAATGGCTATAATACTCATACAGTTCAAATCCTTTTTGTTACAGAGTGTGCTGGAACAAAATGTTTATTGGATATTTATGAACTTCCTATATGAGTAAGCTTGACATGAGGTATCTTTTAAGATGGATTAGTTAAAATGCATCAAGTCCTTAAGTTGCCATTTGTATCTGTGGGTTCATTTCCATTTAGCTTTATTTCTATGGAATAATAAGCTACTTCAGCTAAAATTAAGCGAACTATGAAGCAAAATGACTTCTGCACTCGGAGTCTTTGATTTTTCTCAATGGCAAGTTCAGTTCAAAAGAAAAACAATCATTCACAAGTAATGTTTGACTGCTAGCTGAACCTCTCATTGGAACCTCTCAGAGGATTCGATGTTTTGGCCAAAAAGATCTGTGTTTATAAGAGCAACATTTACTTGAGACTTGTTTCAAGAAATCCTTTTAGAGATCCCCTAAGCTTCCTCCTCAAGTTAGGATCCTGAACTGAGTTGTGTATTAGCTGTGACTATATGTCCTTTCTGCCTTCTACATGCCATGAAAATGCACATCAGTATGTGGCATATTCTTGGTGTACTTCAGAAGAGCTTTAGCAATGTTACTCTGCATCATCATGGTACTTTCTGCTATTTTGACTGTCTTTGGATGGCCTTTCTTCAGATGTGAGTCCCAAGGCAAGCAAGGGAAATGGGTATGTGGAAAGAAAGATTGATGGGAGTTCTTTGAATGCTCCAATCCTTTTTTTTTTGTTGTTGTTGTTTTTGGGTTTTTTTAGTGGACTTTACTGAGCTGCCCAAGGTGGGAAGTGAAGGTCAACAGGAAAGCAGCCTCTAGCTTTCACTGGGGAAGGGAAGTAGGTTGCCATACTTGGAGCAGTTCTGCTTACATCTATGCAAGCAAAACAGAAATGTTACAGGAAGGCTGAGGTCCTAAAGATCATGTTTAAGTGCTTCAAGGACAATGTTATGGGAGGGGAACAGCAAGCAGCTAGAATGGTTTCAGTGCTGGAACATTCAGTTCTGAAATCTCTAGTATTGCAATAATTACAGCTATGTCTACTGTAGTGCCTGATACAAGGGTGAGGAAGTGAGTGGAAGATTTGAGTGGTGAAAGCAGTGCCAAATGTGAATTGTATTGGTGTGATACCAGAAGCAGCCCAGCCCTTGTGGAGTACGGAAAGAAGCACTGGCGGATTTTGCAATGTGATGTTGCTGCACAGATCTCTGCATCTATGTCTTTGAGTGAGGCCCAGAGAGAAGTCTTCAGCTTCTTGGCACTTGATATGACCTGAATCATCCTCTATAAGAGAAACAGTCTTTTTTCTAACTGTCTTGAGAGTTACTGGAGCAATAGAAGAGTGGAAGTCATTGGAAGGAAGCAGCATCAATGTTGGAGGTCATTGGTCTGAAGCCGATCAGCTCCATTTTTATCAGCAATGGCAGATGTAGAGTTATCTATCAGTACACACACAGACTTCTCTTCCCATATGAAACAGCATAATCTTACTCTGGTCGTGCCAATACTGATCTGGGATTCCCACTTATTTGTTCACAGTTCTTGAATGAATAGAATGTCTATCTGCAGGATCCAGTTGAACTCTGACTGATCTGAAGTTTCCAGACTGTTTTCCCAGTTATGTGCCCTCGCTTTGGAAATCAGTAACTGCCAGGTCTTAAGTCCATTATTCTAAGAACTTGCTTTTCCAGTTTAAATCTAACTTTTCCAATCCACTAGATTCCTACCTTGTTCGTCCTAATTTGCACAGTGCCCACTGATTCTGTGACAGTGATCTGGAAGCTGCATCAATTCCTGCTTTTAGTCTGTATCAAACACAGTAATACGGGGCTGAGATGGCAGTTACACAAAGAACGTTTTTCTTTAAAGTTTACCATCTCAATCTC
>JANIJG010022585.1:0-14738 GCA_024611175.1 Megaceryle torquata | reverse complement strand
CTTAAGTCCATTATTCTAAGAACTTGCTTTTCCAGTTTAAATCTAACTTTTCCAATCCACTAGATTCCTACCTTGTTTGTCCTAATTTGCACAGTGCCCACTGATTCTGTGACAGTGATCTGGAAGCTGCATCATCAAACACAGTAATACGGGGCTGAGATGGCAGTTACACAAAGAACGTTTTTCTTTAAAGTTTACCATCTCAATCTCAACAAAAATTCCTGGACTTAAGTGTGAACAGTAAATGGAGGTATTGGGAATCCATATTTTCAGTTTCTGCCTACACTGATTTGGTATCTGTGAAGATGAGCAATCTGGGGCAAAGGTGTGATGGAAACTCCTGCAGGAACATCAGAGCTCAACAGCTTTAATCCTAAGAGCATGATAAATTTGTCTGACCTTTCCTCTCTAGCACGAATGTTTAATGATGTGTTACGTGCATGTGTATTTATAATAATTAAAAAAAATTAAAACAAGACACTCCACTGCACACAGTTGTCTCTCTGGGGAGAGGGTGAGAACAAACATGTGACAGATGTTTGTCATGTTGCTTAATGCACTACTGGAAAACACTCAAGATACCACAGTGATGAGTGCAGTATAAGAAACAGATCTAGAAAGAAAATAATGGACTTTTACAAGCGCATTCTTGAGCATCTTTCCTCTGCATCCTCTTTTCCAAATTTAGTGTCATCATGGTAGTTTGTTTCCATAATTGTTTCAGCAATTGACGCAATACCTGAAGCTTCTACCTTAAGCAAGTATCTTGTAAGTTATACATGAAAACACCCTCATCAACTTTGTTTAAATTTCATTTCTAGATGTTACACATAGCATTTGTTCACCAAGGTAGGCAACGGAAATTACACTGGTAACCAGTAATGAAAATTATCTCTTTTAACATTGCCCTTTCTTTTTTCTTTGTATTTTCTAATCTCCACAACATTTTAAAAGGCTGTGCTCTTCACTACAGCTAAGAGCTGTAAGTTTATATTAAATTGTTCAACAGCCTGAATGGTATTTGATTATTGATGCATGCAACCTGTGAAATACAGATTAATTCTTAAACTCACTGTATCTCTGAGTTTGATCTAAGGTATTGCTCAGATTTTTATTCCCAGACAGTTATTCTCTGGATGGTTACAGCCTGTGTAGTTGGAAAATCTCCCCTGAAATAGCCTGGGTGTCTCCAATAATCTTATTGCAGATCAATCTTACTTGAAAATGGAGCTGAGTTAACTTCAGTGCCTTGATCATTGTAATAATTGAACTCGGATAATTTTGTAATCTTTCAATAGGCCACTCAAAAGCAAACTTACTATGGGATTTATTTGTACTTTAAACAATTCTAAAAAGGTAACAAAATTTTTAAAATGTATTTGAATTGAATACTTCTCCATATGTTGTTTATGGGTGTTACATTGACAATACTATACCAAAAGAATGTGACAGTTTCAAAGTCAAGTACTGGGGAGATTGAAGAACACAGAATTCAGGTTCTCTGAACAGTCTGAATTCAGATCCATTAATCATCATGTTGCAGTCTTTAAATATATGAATCTTATATTCTGTTTTTCCTCCAGGCTTGTGCTTCCTGTCCCCGAAATGGCTAAGGTGATACGGTCTTCTATCACGTTGCAATAATTACTGCTACATAAAAACCTTGAATTGATATGAAGAGTCAAAGTCAATAGAGAAGAGGGGGGAGGAATGTTACCATGAAGGACACTGGTGTCTCAGTTAAATAACATGTAAGCCACACTGCTCTTCCAGAAATGGTTATGGAAGTCCTCAAGCAAACTATGATAAATATGGCCATCAGCACCCAGTGACTCATCCTAATATAAATGCCACCTTCTGTAGCGATCTCCAGGGCTATTCTAGAAAGCTCATTTTAGCAGTCTTTCATATTGATAACTACTTGCAGGTTAAGGTAATGTTCTGATTTGTACGGGCTAGTGTTTGAAGCTTGCAGGATGCCGCAGAAATAATGTGAGAACCATGGAGGGCAGCAGAGTTTGCTCCTGGATTCCTTCAAAATATAAATCAACTTGCATTTCATAGTTTTAATTCCACAAGCCTCACTAATAGCTATACCCAGTGATTCCCTCATTTTCCAAAAATGTACCCGCACTCCCTCTTGAAGTGATTTACACAATTATGTCCTTCCATTGCTGACTTTGGCAGCCTCCTCTATATTTCAGTCACTAGTTGTGTACAGAAATTTTGCCTGACCTGCTTTTTAGCTACAGCTTTCCCTAAATCTTGTGTATAGTTCCCCGTTTTAGAGCTAGTTAGTTTTTCTGCTTCTCTACTGCAATCCACTCGGTCAGGCTCTTATCTACATGCATAAAATTCTTTCCTAGTCTCTTTTTCTGAGCTACAAACCTGGCTATGTTCCCTTCATGCTGTGACTCATTTTTCCCAAACCCCCTGACTCATGCTGCTTGCTCACTTATGCAACAGCTTAATCTCTGAAATTGTCTTTGTATCATTGAGAAGTACATAAATTCACGAGATGCTTTTCACCAGTGCTTCAAACTTTTGTAGACAAATAATGCAATTCACATCTATCCTTCATCTTAAGCCACTTAGACCTTTTCTTCTTTAGCTTATCACCTGCATGTTGTGCTGACAGCTGGTGAACTGTGTTCTTAACTAACTCCAGTATGGCTTTACTCCTGTGACTGAAGTGCTCAGCTTCTTACTGCTCACTGGCCCTCAACATACTGCAATATATTACAGCATCTTTGTGCTCTCCTTGATTGTGTATCTATTCATCTGTTCAAACAAATCACAGAATGTTTGTAGGTTCTTTTCTCTGCTTGGGTCTGTGGCAATTTTGTAAGCAGATCAAAAAGTTCTACCAGATCAAAAACAGGGTTCTTAAAATGACCTTATGGGATTCAAATTCTTATTTCTACCCTCACTGAGCTGCACCAGTGAGCAGCTTCTGAAAGGTTTATACAAACTTAAACCCAGAATGATTCCACAGATGTCAGTGTTGCACTTGTCATTGACTCCAGTGAAGGTCTTCTCCATTTGTTTTGAATGTAAATGATAAATATTTTAGTTAATACATTGAAAATTTTTGAATTCTCGGTGTGAGTGAGACCAGACAATGACTTGGTCTATTTTTCTAATAGACTCATCTGAACCAAAAACACCGCCTCCCATGTATGCAAAGGCACCAGTGAGTCTGATACCAGACCTACAAGAATCTACACAGTGGTGCAGGTATCACAATTTACTTAACTTTAGCATTCTGCAAGACCTTTCACTTTCTGTCTACTTCATTAGCTTTCCTTCTGTCTGTAAGATGTTTTGTTTTAGTATTGCTCAGAAATAAATATCTGAAGATAAAATACTTGAAGAAATGAGACCACTATAGTTCTTCCATGAGTATGGACTTACTTTATTTTACCAAATTAAGTATTCTGTCCCTTATTTATGTTTCTTACATTGTTCTTGCAACTGAAGCCAAGCTCACTGCTATGTCGTTTCCTGGATCCTCCCTGATCCTTTCTTACACATAGGAACAACATTAGCAACCTCCAAATTCCCTGGTTCCCTCCCTGGCCTTAGCAAGCTATCAACAATTTTTGTCAAAGGCTTTTCTATTTCCCTTGCTACTTCCTTCAACATTTGGGATGTTATTCATCTGGGCTGGATGCCCAGGCAACTTTTAACTCATTGGTGTTGGGAGGTTGCGCTTTGTGGTGGTAAATACCAGCACAAAATCCGTTACATAATATCAAGTCAGTAGGTAACAAAAGACTAAATACTTGGGAGAAATATCTCACTTCTGGAGTGGCAAAACCTGTTAATATAGAGACCTGCACTCTAACAGTGCAGTCACTATCCTGTAGTGTCATGAGGTAGCGTCTATAATTCTGTACAGCTCTGTAGCAGCCCATAAACTCCCTCTTTATTGCTGTTTTTTCTTTCCCTTTTAAATTTTCCTTTCACCCTTTCATGTTAAGTATATTGGACTGATTGCCCTGGTAACAAGTTTTCACAGTTGAGCAAAGGTAACCCACACAAATGCTTGTTTGCACAGGAAAAATATATGTAAGAGCCAAGACCTACATTTAAGCAAATATGTGAGGTAGAATGTTTAAATTAATGAGATTTTCATGAAACACGGCATGACTTATTTAGGTGTGCTGAAACATTTCCCCTTTCAAATTTGAGAGTACAGCAAAGCAAGTTCCTTGTAGATGTGTCTTTTAGTATTCCTGGATATCGTGGTGCAAGAAAATAGAAGTAATACAAAGTACTAATGTAGAAAATGTACCCAAACAAATCTAATGCAGTGCAACTTACAGTTCCTTGCATGATTTCTGTTGGACTACAATTGGATTTCTATTTGGACTACAAAAGTGCTAGTATCTGCTACTATTACTACTATGAATTTGGGAAAATTACCCATCCACAGTGACTTCATGAATATGAAGGTACAGGAAAAGCATCCTTCTGCTATTACCAGAGTTAACAAGGAATCAAGCTGTAATAATCAAATCTGGACTGCAGTACTTTATCACAATTATGTATTGTCTTTGGTATGTCCAAACTGAATTGACTTATCACATAGAATAGCTAAATGAAGGAGGGAGCCATAGCTTTCAGCACTAGAACATCTCCCACATGTTTGTTTGGGAGTGGCTGGCAGCTGAAAATGAAAAAAAAAAAAAATGAATGAAGCTTTGAACTGATGCGTTACTTCCTTTCTCCTCCACTTTGCCTCCATCTGTGATGCTACCTTTTGTCTGTAGCATATGCCCTGCAGTCTGAAAATGACACCAGTAAAGGAAATGGACTTTAGATGTGGAATTTTCTTGGCTTTGAAGATGGAGTTGTCTTACACAACTGAACATGCTTTTGCTATCCTGCATCTTAATGTAAGAAAATACTTATAGTCGTTACACTCAGGGCAGCATTTTGGTGGTGACAAGGTAGGGGTGCTCAACTGGAATTGGTGCCCACACATCCATTCTGCTTCTATGCTTGCTGCACAGTAGCTGTCCAGGCTGGAGATGGTATGGCAAGTTAAAAAGCCTGATGCTCTATTACAACGTCTTGCTCTGTACTTTATCCAGGCCCCCACCAGTACAAGCTTCTAGGAAAGTGTTCTGATAAAAAAAGATGCACTTCTTTATGAAATTGCACCTATAGTGAACTAAATTAATGACATATGTAACACAGTTCAAGTAGTAATTAAATTTACTATTGCAAATAGAAGTGGAATGGCTAATATGACGACAATGTTAGTCTGATACAAGGCCACAAAAATCTATTCCCAACAGACATTTAACAATATCATTTTCTATCCAATGTAACTTCAACATGTATTCTTAAAACATGAACATGGATATTAATATACGCTGTCTTTATGTTTGAAGTTTCTCAAAGGGAAGAGTACTTTTTTCCCCAGTAGAAGACCACAGCATTTACTATTAGTCCTGCTCATCAAAAAGAAAAATATTCCATGTTTTTGATTGACCTATATTAATTTGAAATTTATATTTTTGGCTTGATTTCTGCTGGGGCCATAAATGAAGCTGTATTTCCTTTCAAGTTACAATCCAATAATTCAGTGCAATGTATCTGCAAGTGTCAGAGTGCTTCAAAATGTGAGGTGTCGTAATGGTAAACTTTTTTATTTATGTTGCAATAGCTTATTTTTACTTTCAGTAGAATATTTCCTGCTGTTGCTTTCTTGTGACTTTATGCTAGAGGTCTAACAAATTGTGCTTTTTGGTTCATGCCTGCCTAAGTGAGGATCACCCACCCATGATGACCAATACACTTGGACTATACTCAAAAACAACAAGGGTGGATTAAACTATTCCATTATTGCAGATGAAAGAGTTCTCCCCAACATCTGGCATATCATCTTCAGAACTGATATGGAACATTTCCATAAATTCAGCTTAACATTGTTTTTGTGAGTGTTCCAAAGTATTTTTAACGTGAAGAAATAGCATGCAAATTAATCTCCTATTTGAAAGTAAATGTCTTGTTCATATTTCTAATTCACCAGTTATTAAGAAGGGAAAAAAAAAAAAAAAAGAAAAAGATGTTCACTTGAAGCATACTGGTTTGTTTATTTAAGTTAATGGAAAAGCGAGTCAGTGTTTGATGTAAAGCTGCCCCCTTGCTTGAAAGAAAACCAAACAACTGGTTATGAATTATGAATATCTCCTAATAGTTTCCAGAATTATCTGAAGGATGTATTTTTTTTTCTTAATTACGTACACTTAAAAGTTCCAAGTTCCCTATTCATTTCCATTTTGTTTATTTCTCTCCTTGGAAACCTCCTAAGTATTTTCCTTTAGCTAGGCTTGACTGAACAAAATATTACTGCTACAACCTGTAATATTAGGGAAAAGCTCATTGTGGTTTTTAATTAGGAAGTTGAAGGATCACTCATTAAATCTTCACAAGCCTATTTACAGCACTTACACTGGCAGCTGCCTGGTCCCTGCAAAGGAGAACACAAATTTCTACCCAAAAAGTGTGCTTCAGAACACACTTTGAAAATGAGCTTTTATTCTGAGACAACACAGAAAACTGTTCCTGCAGAAAATCCTGCTTTTCTTGTACATTGGCATGTCTTCAACTGTCTTAGTCCTAATCAGACCATTCCTCTTGTGAGGAATCATAGTGTCTCCTCACAGTGAGGGACGCATCTCCACGTGGGAGCTGCTGGCAAAGGTTCCGCAATGGGGGATGTGGTCAGGTGAAAACCTAGTCTGTCTGTGTGACATCACCATAGACTGTGTGTCCTTCTGACAGTACTGGCAGATAGTTATCAACCAAACAAAATCTATTTAACACAGCAAGCACACCAATACACTGAGCATAAAGTATGTGATATCCATCCCAAGCCTGAAATCCAACAGCTTGAGGTTTTTTTGGTAGTGAAGTAGTAGCTCATCAGTGTGCACTTTGCTAACTTAAGAAACAAGGGACATTAAGGTATGAGGGACTTAAATTCTAAAATAAGAGATTTAAAATATTTTATATAAGGGACCTTTTTATCAGTAAAATCTTATTCTCCTTTGCCTTTTTTCAGGATGAATTTTTTTAGGAAATATAACTGAAGTTCCCAAGCTGAGAACATTGAAGTTCAAGTCAAGTTCAATAGCAACTATCAGAAGGAGAAGCCTTATCTAAGCGATACTGTTTTTAGTACTAATCATCCTATCTGTTGGCAGTACCAACATACTGCAATCTCCACAGCTTCCTACGTAAATAAGCAGATTCCTGATGCTGTTCCAATGTCAGAAATGCCTTTGAAGGCATTATTTAGTTATGAATTTTTCCTGCATGGTTATGATACTTTTAGCGTGTTGCTGTATGTACCTACAGTTACAGTGTTTTAAAGAAATGCATCTAAACTTCTTTATTTTCAAAGTATAATTGGTGGGCAGTGGTCTGCGTTTTGCCTTCTTGTACATAAGAAATGACATGGTTAAAAGAAATTCACTTTCATGCCTTCTACAACTTCTGAATGATAGAAAAATAAAAGCAAATTAAGGAAATAGTACTTAAAAAAGACACATCAGTTGATATGGTCCAAAATATACTCTAGGGATGGGAGGGGATTGTAAGAGCTGGGGTAGAAAAACACAATGTTCAGGTTGCACAGTTCAAGCAGAGTGAAGTGGCTGTGCAAAAGTGAAGATTCCTGTGGCAATATCAGTTTGACTATGCTATAAGCAAGTGATATTACATGGTATCAATCTAACCAAACCATCAGGAACAGTATCTTCTAAATTTTTGTTTGTATGCCTTGCCTTAAGTGTTCACATTAGCTGGCTCTCCATTTGAACTTAAGTGGAAAATCCAATTTTCCATGTAATTCTTAACATAAAGAGGGCTTAAAATGAAGTCTTAAATATTCCTTGTTTTGAAAGAGATTATTTACAAGAGGTGAGGCCAGGCAGGATCAAAAGAGAGGTAGATGCACCAGGGAGAAAGAGATCAATTCTTTGAAGGTAAAAGGAAAAAAAAAAAAAAAGGCAGTATGAATATTTATGAAGGAAGAAAAATTAACATCAAAGCCAAATAGATATGAATAGAAGTGACTAAGTGGAGGCTAAAGAATGGGGAAAAAAGACACTTAAGAATCTTACTGACGTAGCTGCTCTTCAACATACAAAAATAGCATTTATTAAACACTTCATCATAGTTCAAGACTAGCTGTGTGATCTGGTTAGATCACCAGGGTGTTTGCAATGCTCACTTTTTGACCAGAAAGCTGGTAAGTACCTGCCAACATCTGTCATTTGCTGCTGTTCTTCGATTCTATGTATAATGGAGGCTGTTAGAGGAATGCCTACATGGCAAGTGCTGAGGCAGGATAGTGCACAAGAGAATGTGTCCTGGGGTGGGTGCATGTGCCTGGGACATGGCAAGAGCAAGAAAGACCTGGGCTGCGGACAAGGAGGGGATGCACAAGAAGGGTAACTGGAATAAGTTGAGGGTGTGCAGTCTACTGAAGATTGTAAGTTGGAGTGGTGCTTGGGAAGTATTTGTTGTTCTTTCAAAAACCTGACAAAAAAAAATCTGAAAACTGAAAATTATTATTATTTTTGGCTCCAGACTATGATTTTTTCTGGGGTTTAGCCACTTTTTTTTTTTTTTCCTGTGTTTGGGAACAAAAAAGACAGCAAAAAAAAAAATACTTTGTTCTTTCAATGAGCCAATAATAAATAAAACCTAACATTTTAGAAAACAGAAGTTTCCTTGGGAAGAGAGAACTACTTTTTCTTCCAAAATTACTTTGCCTTAGAATTGTGATCAACTCCGCTCTCAGGCTGAGGATCTGACTTCCAAGCTGCCTTTAAGCAATCAAGGAGAAGTAGCAGTTGGGACAGCTTTTCTCATATTTGGTTTGTTGTTTTTTTTTTTATTTTTTTTTTTTTTTTTCCTGCCCTTTGGCTGGGAAGTTACATGGGTTTGCCTGAGAATAGATACTGTGCTACCATAATCCTGGCACTTTTCACTGAAAATGAGATTTCAGCAGTGTTTCCTGGAGTAAGTAGAGTACTCCCAAAGTCTGCTTGCAGGGCTTGTGAAATACAGCGACCTGCTTTTGTTTGCCTGAGCATGTGATTTTTTATTTTTTTTTTTTAATACCTTGTGATCTTCACAGACTTCTGGCAAAGCTTAAAAGGCTTGTTTGAGAAGGGAGTGTCTATCATTTGTTTAGAAAATAAATAGGAAAAAATAGGCCAAATACCAGTAAAGTTCCAGTTTTAAAATATTAAACTAACACACAGCACTGCTGACCTAAAAAGGTCACGTGAAGTGGGAGAAAGGATGCATTTAGACTGATCGCCAGGCAGGACATGGGATCTCTCACTGAATTGGCAGTAGATACTTCAGCTCTATTTGCTATTAGTACTGTTTCTAATGCTCCTTATTTGCAAAGTTCTTATGTTTGACAAGATTCATGCCTTATTTCCCAGTATTTACACATATTAAGCAAGTGTGTAAATCCATTCAGAGAGTAACCAAGGCCTACACTGTCCCCATTTTTCTGCTTTGTCCTTACTTTGCTTAGTAGACAGGATGCTCAGAAACCTGGGAATATGGAATTTTTAAGGGGGTTTCCTTTAGAGTGTGCTATCAGATAACAAGGTTAATTGTAACATGTTTAAACTTGCTAAATAGGGTGGCATAGGGCCCTTTGCTTCCAAATTTGTCAGTGAGAATGAAGAAAGATAAGTCTATTTAAATTGTAACAGCTCTGCTACACTTTGTTTTGAAGAAATTTCAAGATTTAGTGAAAATATAAGCATCCCTTTCTATCTGAGTTCAGGGTTCTTGGCTAGCATAAAGCAGAAAACCTAAAGCAGCAGATAATTGCTGCCACATCATCTAAGCACATCATTATCACCGCTGGATAAGATGAAAGGTATTTACAGATGAGAGTTTGCCAGGAGGACACAGTCAGCTCAAGCTTGCTCCAGCTGTAATCAATAGGAGCCTGCAACTCATCGAGAGCTTAAAGAACAAACTAGCTTCTTTTTAAAATGTATTACACTTTGAATTTTGCAAAATTAAAACTAGAGCTCATCAGAAGTAAGGTACAATGGGATTCAGTCCTTAAAAAACCCCCTTGTTTCACTTCACGCATTGTGTGATGATCCTCAGAATTCTCCCTTCCACTCTGGCAACTCAAGCCTCCATTTTATTTTATTTTTTCTCCCCCTTAAATCTTTCTCTTTTCCTTTCCTCCTGTTTTTCCTTCCCTATTCCTCTGGGTTCTGCCCTTCTAATTTTTCAAGGCATAGAATGCCTTTTGTTTGTGAAGAGTAAAGTGAGTTTATGGCACCCTATTCATTATGAATCATATCTAACTGACTTTTTCCCATAGCCCAAAGGTGTCTGTTTGCCCAAAGGCGCTGCTCCCAGCACCTGTATTTTTCTATTTATAAGGTGTATTTTAGTTTACATCAGAAGCTGAGGGAAAGTCTTCTGCTTGATATCACTTCTGCCAAATGAAACCCACAGAGAGGCTGTGGCCAAAGTAACTCTGTACAAAAGTTGTCTGGGCTCTGTAATTTTGTTCACGTGGGTGCATGGTAGTATACATTAGTTGCCAATAAAAACAATCTAAAATAGATACGGCCCTGTGCAAGTCTCAAGACGATCTTAAAATGTACAGAACACAGGTAAGTGAGCACTGGGAGAGAAACACACTTTGTCAAAACACTGTTTGGTGAGAAAACCAGCCCTAGCAAGATGGTCATGAAAAGACAAGAAACTCCTCTGACAATCCTTTCTACTCTGTGCAAGTTGATGAAATTCCTGGAAGAGTAGTTTACAACTGAATTAAAGAAAGTTGTTGTTTTCGAAACCATTTGTGGTTGTGACAAAGTGTGGGCAGTCCTCAGAACATGCTGATGTTAAGTGTGCAGTATAGCCAAGGACGCTGAGCTATTAACCACTTCAGCCCTCCAAGGGCTACACTAGCATTAGCCATTGCTCAGTGTCAGGCAAGTCTTTTGGCACTGGGTCACTGGCAGGCACTGAAGAACACCAGCAGCATGGAGCTCACTATGCGTGTAGGAGATCTATTGTGGGACAAGTGTTAGTACAGATGACCATCCAAACCAGGCTTTTTAACTTCAGAGACCTGCACAAATAAATAGGAATTGGCTTTGTAGCTAACACGGGGAAGGGAAGGAACAGGCCCCCAAGAGTTGCACTGTAGTTTTTCTAATACTTTGTGGCATGAGATGTTCCTCCTGCTCCTGGCTCTGGGAAGAAAGATGAGGGGGAAGCTTCAGCCATCCTTCCTGTGAAGGTAGCATTGAGGCCATTTCTCAGGAGGTATTTTGCTTGGTTTTCAATCTATTCCATTCCCTCTTCAAAAAGCATGAGAACCCAGAATTTTATTTTCTTGCAAATTGCGTGTATGAGCCAATTGCCAAGGATATGTAGCCTGCCTGCATCTCAGTACTTCTGAGGGGTGCCCAGAACATTATCAGCACATTGCTCAGTGTAACTGCTTCACTGCCCGGTTGTCTCTAGCTCTAAGTAGACGCTCATACATGTTTGATTAAAATCTAATCTAGCCTTACCATGACCATTGTAGAGGTTAACTAATGAGCATGAGCCTAGAGGGGAACATAAGGGCCTCATATGCTGCTGAATATAGGCCAGTATTGGTTGGTCAAAATAAATTTTTCTCATGAATTCTTGCAGGATGGGAAAAGAGATTTCTCAATTTAGACTTCCATCAAAGCTATTGAAAAAAGCTGTCAATCACACTCAAAGTTCTCATAGATGTCTTGCTGCCTCAAATGTCTTCCAGATGGATTTAATTCCAGTATGACTGAACATCCACTTGGCTTTGCAGCTTCAGGGGGACAGTCCATGCCATGCTTGTTCATCTGACGTATGGCCAAAAAAAAAAAAAAAAAAAAAGACTAGTGGCTCTTTCTGCATGGAAGTGCTATCTTCCAATAACTGATGATGCAGGAGGTGAACTGATTAATCTAGCAGAGACTAGTTATATCAAAGTAATTAATGCCAAGAGCAAAGAATGGAATGAAAAGGAAAAGCAAGGAAATATGTATCTAAGTATTAGTGAGATGGTCTGTTTATAGTGGAGGAAAAGTATCTACAAGGACATTAATTTCTTACCAATCAGATAAGGGGGAGAATTGCTTAAAATTCTGAAGATAAAGTGACTTAAATTAAGGTTTTTGGGTTTTTTTGCCAATCCTAATATTATTTATGTTACTATGATTTTTGTTAGCTTGAATAACCACTGTTTGCAGCATTAAGCTTTCTCCTAGGCTAATCAACCTCAATTTTACTGTGTAAGCTTATGAGGTCTAACAAGGTACTTGTATTTCTCTGTGCTGGTAGCTTACAGAAGCCCCCATCATGGATAAAGATCCACTGTTCTGCTGATGCACAAACTCTGAAACAAAAGACAGGACTGCTTTCAAGCAACCTACAGACTCAAAGAGGAGAGAGTGGAGGATTTCAAAGGACAGCAAGAACTAGTCTGGTAGGTAATGGTATTTGTGTCCTGTAGAGATTTTTAAAAGCTTTTGCGAAATATGAGATTTCCAGACAGGGACTACTGAAGAGGAGAGGAAGTTTTTTAATGTATTGTAAACATCTAGGCTTAAGGAGCTTGAAAACTTGCATATAGAACCTAACCAACTCCATTGATTTAGAGGCTTATTTGAATTAATCAGATGCTACCAATAAATATGCAAAACACAGGTAGAAGATCAAGGACAAGATTGGTTTCTAGCAGTTGGTGGAACATCCTGTATAGCTAGATTTGTATCTAAACTTATTTAGGATCTAATGGGCTATTAGTGTGCTTTGGAGATTTCATGGACAGGGAAAAAGATCAGTATGAAAGAAAAGAAACAAAATGTTTCACATAATAACTGATTTCAAAGTTTCAAAAACACCTCAGAGGAATAAAAATTTAAGTAATGAAAGTTCTTGTATCCTATTATTTTCAAAAGGTCTGGGAAGGGTTCATTGTGTTTTAGGATCAAGTCCAAATGCTTTTTAAGGAGTTAGGTCTCACTTTCAATGAAAGGAAAACAAAAAGGAAGCAGAGCATAGTAGATAAGTATGACTGAATACATAAGATGGCTGAATACATATTAAAATCAGGAATCTTTTCAAAGCAGAAAACAATGCTCTCTTATCTACAGAACATTCAGTAAATAAGTTAATTCTGAATATTGAAGTGAAACTCTTGGGCCTGATTTATTATTACTCTTATTTGTGCAGTAATTTTTATTTACCTCATAAGGCTTTATACTTATTACATGTGCTTGCCCTAAATGTCCAGTAGTAGAGAGGAAAACTTGTTGAGCCAATAAATGAATCTGAGAGGTTCATGTAAATAACTCTCTGAACATACAGCTGTGCATCTTTCTGTTCCACACTGGTCATGTCCGCTGCATCATTCCGCTCCTCATAATGGAGAGAATCTATCTGATTTTCAGATCACCACAATTTTGCAATTCAAGTTCTAGAAGGGATGTTACAGAGAGGATACTGAGGAGGATGGCTATTTTAGTTAAGCCAAGCATCAATTCCTACAGAAGAGGCATTGAGTATCTAGTTAGTAAAGTAACAATATTTTTTCATCTGGCACTGGAAACTGTTTGCAATCCTATTTGGAATCACCATAAATAATAAACTGTAAAGAATCTAGTTTCCTAAAGGAGCAGCTTTATTTCATTAACATTTTGAAACTCACGTTGTGATGTTGCTAATTGTGTAGTAATTTATCCAGGATCACAGTGTGAATTGCTGTTTTCAGTCAGTTTTTGGCACTTGTTGCCAATTTAAGTAAAGAAAAGAGGACCAAACAGACACAAATGATGTGAAGAGTATCTAAAAGGGACAGCACTGCTAGATGTGAGAGAAGCTGGGGTACTCAGCAGAGTGATCTGAAAACTATGTCCCAGCGATGTAACTGCAAGCTAAGTAAACAGCACCATTCCTTCAGATTAAGGCTACTCCCTCCTATCCTTTCAAGCATTTCCTAACCACTCCTGAATAGGATCAGTCTGCATTTGGTATTGCAGACTTTCTCTGGCAAGTTTTTTAGTGATGGTTTTTTAAAATACAAGATCCTAGCAACAAGGTGAACGACTCATTCAGGATGGCATGAAGTAATTGTGTACGTTTTGCATGTGCAAAGGTGTCAGTGAAATTACTGGGATACAGTTGTGTGCTTTAAATGGTGGAACACCATTAACACGTAACACATTAAGAAAAGTGTCTTAATATGATACCTCAAGGTATAAATAGTGGGGTTTTTTATTAAAATATGTCTTGATTTACTTTCAGTACTTTAAAAAGTTTGGTGCACACTAGCTATAAGTAAATCTCTGCATTTATTCTGAGCTTTGCACATGAAGTAGCATAGACAGTGATCACTTTACTTTTTTCTGTGGTTTGTGGATACATACTGATTTTTTTTTTTTTTCCCCCGAAACCAAAACAGAAAAAAGCTGAAGAGATTCACTTTTAGCAAGATTTGGGTTGTGGAAGGAGGGGAATGACATTCAGCTTCTCATGAGCTAGTATGCTTCCCATGAAAATTTTTTCACTCAAATCCAGGGCTGCCCCAGGATAGTCTTACTTTGCCTTATGGAAAGCACTTCTTTATCTTCAACTTTCATAAGAAAAAACCCCATTTTTTTTCCCATAAATATAGCACAGCTTTA
>JANIJG010022584.1:0-24736 GCA_024611175.1 Megaceryle torquata | reverse complement strand
TATGCCTGAATAAGTTCAACTTAGGGTCTAACAACTCACTGCTTTTACTCATGGATCTTATATTTTTGACAAGCTTTCTCTTTAATATACATATATTTATATATTAACCTTCATTTAAAAATGTAACATCTCCATAAAAGTCCTTTTTTTAAGGCTGTTAAACCTAACTTTTTGTGAGGATGTTGAAACTTTTATTAAAGACTCATTATAGGTTACTGAAGGTGAACATTCGAAGAACATCTCATTAGTCTTCGATTCTGTGCATGCCTGGAACAAAAAAAAGTTATGTGTCTTTTTTTTTTCCTTAATGTAGGAAAAATGAAATCTTAAAAATGCAAAAATCTTTTCAGGTAGTCAATTATGTATAAGTGAAGAAACTACTTTAGCCAAATAGTATTTCAAAGTCTGATAGGTTATTCAGAATTATTAGCACATGTCAGGAATGCAGCCATTCTACTGAAAGATAAGAAGATATGAAAGATGTGGAGGAAAATAACTATCTTGTTTGCTAAACAATTTATAACAATATTCTAGTATTTTAAACTTCAATGAGTGAACTTTGGAACCCGATGCTGTGCAGTGAGTTTAGCAAAATCCTTGCTAAAATTTTTGCTTAACAACTCACACATAATACCACTGTAGGACACTGGTGCCAAGCAGGACAAACTTCCTCTCTGGAACAGGGCTGAAAGCAATTGCCTTACAAGTCAAGAAACCACTGGCAGTACCATAACATTTTCCAGGTTCTTAGCTACATGGGTGATCCAGTGCTAGAAAGCAGCTATGAGAGATGTGTCCCAGTTGTGGCCACTGTTAGCGGGACCTTTGTAGAGCTGTGAGAGGTGGATACAGGAGAGACTAACTGCACTTGGCTCTGGTACCACTCGTCCTGACTTACAGTCATGTCAGAGAAACCCAGGGTTTTGTCTAGTTCATCCTGACAGACAACCAAAGAGTGTGTTTTAGATCATATTCCCCAGAGCCATGGCAGGGCATGGACTCCACCGTCCAGACAGGGCACTTGGGGACTTCTGTAGCAAAGGCAGGCTTTGTGTTGCTGAAGGTGGTGAAAGAAAGAGAGTAATTTGGCCTTCAAAAGCATACAATGAAATGCTTCTGAAAATATAGGGGTTTCATATGTGATATATTTAGATATATTTAGAAAATGAGTCAGGTTTGAGTATTTGCAGATCTGCATAGAAATGCCTTTGGATGTGCAAATTTCAGCTGAAATAAGTAATGACAAGTGGTATATAGGTCTGTCTGAACTGATTTCATCTGATTTGTACATCAGCTCTAAAAATTAAAAATGGTTTGACTTTTATACTATAGTTACAGAAACTGGCAGTCACCAAATAGAAGGTGAGCTCAGCTCTTCATTTTTTAATGTAGGTGTAGGATGTCTTCATCGTCAGGAGTCAGAGAGCATGTTGCTACTATACAGTAACAGTACAACAACAAGGAATGTCATCTTCTATGGAGAAGACCTAAAGGCATTTTGTAATCAAAAAACATAAAAGGAGAAAGATGGCCACCTTTAAGGAAACCAGCTTTGTGAAATGAATCAATACATTGCAGGCTATAACATTTTGTCTTTTTATTCTAAACATGAATTATTTCATTTAAACATAATCAGTAAATAGAGCTCTGTATCTGTTCTTACAGAACTGCACATTGTATGCAGGATAGGTGCAACAACATGTTTGTGTTATTACAGGAAGGCTGAAGAAGTCTGCATCCATGATTGCCCAATTCCACATCGTAAACTGGGCTTTTTATTTTCACTTTGCAGATGCCTGTATGCTGAAACGCTGCACCTAGAGCACTTAATCATTTTAAGCCTCTCCTCCTGCTTTAAATACTGCACTTATTTTTAGTGAGGTGGTGGTGAATCATCCCTAAACATTCTCATGTGCCAGGAATCGCCACCTGCATACCTGCTGCAGTCCAGGAGGCTGCAACAACCAGAAGTTGCTAATCAAGCCCTGAGTGGTGCTGTGAAAGCCCTGGTTAGTGATTGCTGTGGGCAAGGTGGCTGTGCATGTCATTTGGGTACAGGACACATCAGGATTCTATGTTCAGTAGATTTGCCACCTGTATCTTGCCTGCAATAGCAAGATTTATTCTGCCTCAAGGTTTACCTCACCAAAACTGGATTTAAAGCTGCTGAAGTCTTCTTTCAGCCCATTTTTTTTCCTCCCTTTCCTTCCCTTTCTTTCCCTTTCCTTCCCTTCCTTCTTTCCTTTTCCTTCCTTCCCTTTCCTTCCTTCCCCTTCCTTTCTTCCTTTCCCTCCTTTCTGATTTTTACCTAAAGAGTAACTTCTCAAAATAAATTTATTTCCTTACTGTGCCTCCCCTATAAAGTTAAATCACAGTGTGTTGTAATTACTAAGGATTTAGACTGATCTTTCATATACATCAGCTTCATAGTTACTTCTAAGCAAGCTTACCCTAGTAAGCTTACTTAAAACTAGCTTACCTAGTGAGCTAGGTTTAATTTAGTTTGTTTAGATTAGTTTTAGACTAGCTTAGATAAATACAGGCTTGGTCACAGAGTTTTCAGAGAGTCTGCATTCCGAGTTGTAAGGTGGTTTTGTAAGAGCACAGCTCACCTGTAGTCCTGTCTGTAAGCAGAATGCAGGAGTGATAGCACATGAACAAGAAATGTGGTTACATGCATTAAGCATTCAAAGAGGAAAGTCAAGCCCCACCCCGTGCCTCTTTGTAGGCATGCCCAACAGATTAAAATTGCTCAGGTCAGTCTTATCTATGAGCAACCCAGCTTTAATCTTGCAGATAACAAGTTACAAACAACAGGAGCAAAAGTAGTGGTATGGTTCTTATACAGGAACTGCTTACAGGTCCTTGCTAGCAAAACTGAACTGCTCTGTGACAGTTCCCATGTCTGGACTCTAAATACCTTTGAGTGCTCTTTAAAAAGAAGCTGGAGTGAAATCTTCAACAACTGCATCCAGTGACAAATTTATTGGCCACCTCACGGGTCTGGATTTCCTCTTTTCTAATGAGCAGCACACAGAGTTACTTGTATTTTGTGTCATGAGTTCAAGTAGTTGCATTTTTTTCATAGTTGAAAACCACTGATTGATGGGAATAAGTGGTAATAAGTGGAGAAGTTCCGTAGACTCTCAGTACTTTGCGACTTGAATTAAATAGTTTTCTAGGATGAGAGACTGTTGTAAGCACTTGGGTAAAAAAATAAATAAATAACCTCTGTCTCCCATAAGAATTTATGGAAGAATGGAAATTTCTGTAAGGAAATTTCTGTATGAACTTATTCCTCAGTGGGAGACTTGGATTCAGAAAGAAGTCTTGTGTTTTATGGGTAACATATTTCATCTGAATAGAAACAGACTGAGAAATAAACTCTTAATGTCAAAAAACTGTTATCTAAGTATCTGGATATATACAATTCCAGTTTGTTACATCATTTATTTATTCTGTTTCATCACTAGGCTTTTAATCTATAAAATTAATATGTAATATACAAGAGTAAAATGTACAGAAGTACCTTTAGATGTAATAATTTAAACCATCTGTATTCAGAAAGCTGAGATAACGAGTTTAAAAATATACAAACAATTGCAATTCAATTTTAGCTGAATTTCTCAATATCTAGGAAAAGAAGTGGCTTTGCTTAATTAAACTTTATTTTAATGATTGTGAAAATATCTTTTTTAGAGTTTGTTTTTGTTACTTTTTTAATTAAAATTATTTTGTAAATACTGTTTTCTATGTTGTATACCTTAGAAAGGCCATTACTTTGCATTGACAGCAGCAGATACTCAACACGATGATTAGAAAGGTACTTGAGAACACTGGGGTGGATGTGGTCAGTAGTCAGATTCATCCTTCCAGATTACTGCTGCTGTCATTTCTGCAGTCCCACTGGCATCATAGGCAGAGTTTTCTGGGGCAATTTAACCTGCTAATTTTCATAGAATTGACTACCAAGTGTCATTCTGAAGTGCTTACAATTTTCGTAACATGTAAAGACTATGCATCTTAAAGGCAGTGCTAGTTCTTCTCATTATGATAAGATGCAACACAAAACTCAAATAAAAGGGAATTCACAAGATTATGCCCAAATATAAAGACAAGGGAAGGTATGGTGTCTCTGCTCCTAGTGGAAGTGATAAAACCTCATATCAGATCAGATCACAGAGCCTTTTTTTAGAGGTCAGTGGCAGTGTCACCTGCATAAAGTTCACTACGATCACATCCATCATATGATAAGCGGGAATTTACAGTAAACTAGATTCTGGGGGAAAATACCTGGAGTGTAATATTGGTTTCTGTACCAGTTTGCTCCATGTAAATCACTGGGCAAGAGTGACATTTTGAACTAAACCCTTGTAGATGCTGCTGGGACTTCTAAGCTTTATTACCAATGTAAATTATGTACAAACAGCTATTTCCATATGAAATGTACCATGATAGTTTAGAGCAAAGATAGTGAATAACTGTAAAAAATTTGTTACTTAGGAAAAAAAAACTACAGTGGTCTAAGCTTTACCAATATTATAACAATACTGTCAGATTTGTAGTAGAAGATGTTGTTGTAAATGTACCTTATAAGAAAATACATTTCCTTTTGCCTCTGTATGTTAATAGCCTTGATTTCTATGTCAAAGTTCAAAATGAAGCATGTAATAAAACTTTTGTTAAAATCACTTTCATAATAAATGTAAAATGGAATGGACGCCCCTGCCTGCCATTTGTTTGTGTACATGGAAATGGCTGCACGCACAAGGGTAATGTAGACGGGAATCATAGGACAGCTTCTCTTTCTTGATATCATTTACATATTTTGGTTTATTTTTCATCTTCAGGCAACAGCAAGCTTTTCTTTTCTCATTGAACAACTGGAATTTACGAGTGCCAGGACACTGAGTTAAGTTCCTTCCAAATAGACTTCAAGGAGAGTGTTTTGGAGCAAGAAGAAATTCTGGCTACAGCAAAGCACCACAACACCAACATCCCTCCAGGACCTTTACCTGTTTCTGAAAATAACTCTGACATTATTACGTATATCTAATGCATGTGCCCATTCCCACCCACCTCTACTGAGAAGCAGCCTCAAGGAAAGAGGAAGGAATCTCTCTTCCACTGGTGTCCTGATGGGCTATTCCCACCACCAACTGTCGTGAAGACCAGTGACTTACAAACTCAGCTGCTGCTTGTCCCGCTGAGGACTAGATTGAGAGGAAACTACATTTGCACCCCAAACGATGACTTCAAGAGAGAACAAAAGTGTCCTCTCCCTCTATGGCCCTGCTGTAGAAATAGTGTATTTGCCCAGGCTCTCCTGCTGCTGAATTTTACAATGATAGTTACACGTTTGCAGCTCAAGATTACAAAGCAAGTAGAATTTGTACAATCAGTGGCCCAAGTGAAACTCCTAACGCTGGTAACGATGAAAATGGATGATGACAGACTGACAGAAGATAGCCTATCTGTAGTGCCATCAACAGGTCAGTTAGAACTGACTTCCATCACCACCTTTTGCAGTTTAAGAAGTGCAAGCTGTCACTAAGGGCACACAGTGCACTAAACCAGGCAAAAAGCACGGACGTTATTAATTCAATTGATAACTGCTGATAACAGGTCTGCCACTCAGCAGTGATTGTTAGGGGATAAGCACGGCCTGTGGAGTGTTGTTATCACTACAGCAGCCACCTACTGTAGAATGGGCAGGAAACCGTGTAAACCAGCACAGCACATGGCATTCTGCTGAAGCTCTCATGTGAGCGATTTACCAAGAGAAAGTATTTGTCATATGACAGTATGCTCGGCTGGTTTTCTATATGTTGTAAATGATATAAACACTAGCAGTATGCCTGCCGACTGTTGGTGTTACTGCGTTTGGAAGGCACAATGAGAGACGGCTAAATTCTAACTGCCTGCAAAAAGTCAATTACTGCCTTCTTCAGCTAGTAGCAATCCACCTGGGTAATACGGGCAGTTCTCTTCATTATGCTCCAAGAAGATACAGCATCACTCTAACCAGAGTACCGCTGTGCCATGTGAGATGGCACTTAGCTATCTTTACAGCATCAGAGCTTTAAAGGAGTAAAGAGGAAAAGTCAGTTCCTATCAAAGGCAGAGAAAAGCTCAACTCAAAAGTTCCTAAAGGAAGTCAAATTGGTAATGAAGCTGGTAATGAAGCATCTGCAACTGGTAATGAAGCATCTGCGTACAAGGGCAAAAGCCACTGAAAGTTCAGCAGTTGTGACCATGAGCATTTGAGTACAAGATTCTGGTTCAGTGAAATAGGTGTCTCCTGCTGAGAATCACAGAGGGTTCCATTTTCATTTCAGATATTTCCATGACTTCCCAATAAGCTCACAAAACATAATGGCCTGATGAACATCCTCCCAGCATGACCCAGCAGGTAAGTGAAGGCAAACTGGGCATAGATTTATTCTTCTTGTTCAGCCATCAACACTGACTGACTCCTAGTGTCACAGAAGGGGTCTGCTCTGTACAGTCATAGCTATTTTTGCCTTTCAAAAATAACATCTAAATCAGCAGTGGATCGTTGGCAACATGTTTCTGAATCTTTATGTAAGTTGCAAACCAGACAGATGTCATTCCCAGAGCATTTTTAAGACATACTGCCCTGCCATGATGCATTTTCTTTTTCCTTGCTTAGAAGTTCTAGTTTTACTGTTTAGAAAGTTGTTTATGTGAAAGCAGATGGTTTCTTTGATAACATATTACATCATTTATTGTAAAATGCACCAGAAATAGTTCCCCTCATCTTTTTATTATGTTGAGAGTCTCTGTCCCTTACATCCCTACCTCTCTTCAGAAGAAGGTTTCCATGCCATGCTGCCAAAGAGGAAGGCTCCAATATGAAACAACAAGAAGATGAAGTGAAGAATGCATCAGATCTACTGGGATCAGATAGCCATAAACATTTGCAATAAAGCCAGAAATGGCCAGACTCTTTAAAACTTTGTAAAACTCTAGTTCTATTTGATGGGGTCAAATGCCACTTGACATATGCTAACTCCAGATAAATTCCTGCTACAGGACAGGATCTAAAGGATGTAGTGGTGGATAAGCCATCAGTTCTGCTGTGACAGAGAGGCTCAAGAGCTGCAGGTCTCAGCCCTCTACAGATAGTGCCAGAAGGCTAAAGCCTCTCCTTTCAGACTGGTAAACTGAAAGTGCTGGTAAGCTCAGCCTTGCTGAGAATTTTTTTTGCAGTCTCCTCAAATACTTATGTAAGGTAACCCATTAAATTTAATAAGTACTTTGCCTCAGTAAGGGCTGCACTGTTCAGGCACAGTAAATTAGTTACTCTCCCTAAGAAAACAATCAGAATAATACACCATGGTAACTTTCTTTACAAAGATTATCCACAAATACCTGTTTCCATACCGAGAGGCAGATGGTGGCTCTGGATTACAGCTCTGGCATCGCAGGTGATCTACGCCACAAAGTAGGAACAACTGCTCAGAAAAGCCTCCCTGTGCAGCTGGTGGCTGACGTGGTGGGAGAGTGGTGAGTGACAGACTCTGCTACCCACTCCAGGAATTACTTCTGTTGTGGAAAACCAGAAGAAAAAAAGTGGGATAGGCTGCAAATGACAACAGTTGGGTAAGACCTCATCTGGTAATTCTTGGACAAAGATGGGGAATAGCCCCATTACGGTTACTTCTGTGTCCTAGGGTCTTATCTACTCTTAACCTCAGTGATTCTGAGTGTGTTTTATTACTACTTGGAGTTTATCAGCAGCAGTGTAGCCTGCCCTTACACCTGCAAACTCACCCAAACAGCCTGGAACCACACACAGCTGGCCAGAAGCCAGAGCTCCTGCCCAAAGCAAGGTGGAAGTGCCAACAAACACTGAGAAAGCACCTGCCTGCCCTTGGTGAGAACAGGAATTATGTAACACTCATGTTGGGGCAGAATCACGTTCCCTTTGCCTCTGGACAAGGCATGATCACTGTGGCTCTACTAAGCACAAAAATGAAAATACATCCTGCTTTTCATACTTGGTCTGTCTAGGGAAAAAGATTTTTTTTCTAGGCAATTAAAAAGTTTGGTTTAAAAAAATATAGTTTAAAGTTTAATTTAAAAAACTATTAAATTATTATGATTATATATTTTCTGGGATCCTTCTCCTATTTATAAAGTCATCTGTCAGAAAAGAAGTAAACAAATGAGTTCAAATTAGCAGGAGTAAACACTCCCAACTTGAGACAACATTTTGTGTGCTGACCAAAATCTATGCAAAGAACCAAGCTGCGTAACTTGCAATACTCGATATAGTCTGTGTAGAACTGTATGATGTTGTGTGCTTATATATCGAGCCTATGGGAAAGACAGAAATGGTGGAAAGGTGGTACTGGGATCTTGCAGTAAGCAAGGTCCCCATGAGGACTGGTAAGTGATCTAGTCTCCACATATTCCTAATACTAGTGCAAGATCATTGCCACAGCCATCCACTTTTTCCAAATCACGGTATTAGAAAAAAACATCCTCAAACTCAGAGTAGAGTGGCAGGAACCCAGTCAAGGAGCATTGGAATTACATCTATTTTTTGATCCTCTGCAGTTTAATCAGGTAGATCTTCTTAGCGACATCCTAGTAAAGCCTTTATGATGGGGAAGTGTGGGAACACAGCACGTGGTGAGGCAGACACAGTCTCAAGGCAAAGAAGATTTTCCTGCATTTACTATTCAGATATCCAATCTGAGGATTGTGCTAGATCTTCAGCTGCAGAACAGTGATGTATGTAGTTATGGCACGTAGGCATCATTTCTAATCTCTTTCTACTCTCTACGTGCCTGGCCAAGCTATTGCAGCTCTTTAATATTGAGGCCCTCCTCCTGCTAACTCTGCAATTATGTGGAGAGAGGGATTGCCACTCTGGGTAGTTATGTGGGACACCGCTCCATCAACACAGGACAGAGCAGTGAGCAAAGCGGTGTTTCTTCAACATGTACATTCATGTACATTCTCCACTGACTGCACTCTGTGAATTTGAGGCCTTCTTGACGAGCTACTGACGCTAAATTCCTACTTCTAGACCCTGCCTTTTATTTCCAGGGCTGTAGGACAATCATTACACCAGCTCAGTGCCATGCTGCCAGCAGGAGCAGCGCTGAAGGCAGATCCTGATTTGAGGCTAGACTGGCTCCTGGAGCAGATAATCCGCAGAGGGGTGCAATGCAGGCACTCAGAGCAGCAGCAGCTCTGGGCTGGCTACAGAAGGCACAGCAGAGTCTGGGCCTGCACTCCCAAACAGCCGCTGGTGTCAAAGACCTGCCTTCACTCTTGTAGCTTTTTAACCACACCTGAGTTGAGACCAAAGCTACCAGTAATGTTTAGGGAGCCTGGGGTTAAACTGGTTTAGGCTATTCCCTAGAAAATCTGAGAAGGAATGGGTTTTCTTAGAAATGTCCTCTAAACTAAACATGAAAAACACTAGGAAGCCACCACCATGCTACAGGCACTTGTAAAGAACACACCTCCATCTTACACTGACAGATATTTAAGAGAGGCATAAATATTAAAATTCGTCTTTAAAAAAAAAATCTTTAATTAAAAAAAAAATTTAAAAGACTGTTTATACACTGTATGCAGTACCACATTTTCCTCTGCACACACAACTCAGAAGAGAGCATTGCCCGTGGCTGCGGCCAGCAGTTAGCCCCTATCATGCCTCACAACCACTTCAGAGGCCATGGCTAAGGCCGTCCCAAAAGGTCCCTTCATCACGACACATATGGAAGCTCAGATAGCTTGCAGCCAGCACCGCGCCACAAATGCGGTGGATTTAGTAAAGCTGAAGGGCAAGAGAAGAAAGCCCAGACCAAGCCCACACCTCCCTCGTCCTCAGGGTGAGTGGAAAGCTGCCGTGCCCCTCCCTCAGCGAGACACCGCCCAACAGCTGTAACCGTTCCTCCGCGTGACGAAGCCCTGCCCCTGGCAGTGCCCCGCTACACGCCCCCAGTTCCCTCCCTCCTTCCCTCTCAGGGGCCGTCCCCGCCCGGCGTGTTCCGGCCTGTACCGGGGCGGGCAGCGGGTAGCAGTGGCGCCCGGCCATGTCGGCAGATGGGGAAGAGGATCTGCCGGCCTTCGTGGCCCTGCACGGGGCCGCGCTCCGCGCCTCGAGGGTTCCGGCGCGCTACTGGGAGAGCCTGTGCCGCAAGCTGCGTGGCGAGGTGGGTGGCCGCGGGCCGTTGTCGGGGAAACGACAGGGAGAGGGAGGCCCCTTGGGCGGGAAGCGCCGCGCGGGGCCGGGGAGCCGGTGGGGAAACCCCACGTCCCGGCCCTACGTGGTGTTTCCCGCCGGAGGGGGTTCTTCTAGTGGGGAGACAGTAGCGAGTCGTGGGGTGCCCTTTCCTCCCTGCCCCGGCTGGGTATGAAGCACACACACATACCCATAGCGCGATGGTGAGAGAGGTGTGGGGGGCAAGCTCCCCTCAGGCGACCCGCGGTGAGGCGTGGGTCCCCCTTTCCCAGCTGGCGTGAAGAGAGACAAGAGGTTGCTCTGCAGGGGAGACCGGGAAGAGCTTCGTACTAGTTGTTAGCGAAGCTCTATCTTGGAACTGATAAGGTGAAATATGTTCTGCATATCTGTTTTCATCTTATTGTCCTCAGTATAACGCTTGAAACCGTTTGGGGATCCTGGTAATTGGAGATCCAGTATTGGAGAGGGGTGATGAATGTGTCCTAAAGCCTTCATCCCTTTTTGACAAAGAGGAATTTAGAAAAGCAACACTAATAAAGTTGTGATATTGTTATATGTTAATGTGTTCTGGTTTGGGTTAGCTTTTACCTGAATTTTTTTTTTCTTTTCTCCCCCCAGTTCACTTCCATACCGATTTACCCTGTTCTCAGGCATTTATAATTGTGCAGAACTAACTCAGCTCATCTTGTGTAGGCACAAGTTGCTTGTCTCAGACTGTTTTCTGGGGCTGTTTTCTGCCACTGAATTTGTTCAGGTATTCCTGATCCGAGTAAAAGTTGTTCAGCTCTTTCAGAGAACAGGGATGGTGGCAGAAGAACATTCTGGTAATGGTTAAAACAATAACAATGCAAGAACCACTTTGTAGACCATCTCCAAGTGGCGGTGCTCTGTGAATTTATCAAGCCAAATTTTGGACAAGTTGTGATCCTATGTAAAATTGCCACTTACAAATTCAATGACATAAATTTGGGGACGTTTCTCTTTGTGAGCCTTTTTGAGTTCCCCTGTTATAGCCCTGCCCAGGCAGCATACAGACCAGCCTTTTGTAAGGGCTAGCTAGGTATGGTTCAGCTGAAGGAGGAGTCTGAATGTGACACACTCCAGGATAGAGAATACTTTTTCTCCTATGTTTTTAGCAAACTATCTGCTTACTCCCTGGAGCTTTGTGATGAGAAAGGGAAGGGAAATGAAGTAGAGAAAAGGAGTAATTTTGGTTAACAAGCTTGTAAAGACACAAGTTGAATATAGCCTTTTTTATTATTTTGCACGTACACGGCCAACCTCAGTGGTGAGGAAAGCTGTCTTGCTGGAGTAAAGGAACAAGGAACTGAGGCAGGAGAGAGACACAACCCGAAACTAGTTGTCTGGAGACTTGAGAGTGCTCCAGGGAATCTGGAGGAGCCTACCTGTGGAAGGGAATAATGAGATGAACTTTCAGTCCTGGGGAGAGAAAAAGATCTGATGAGAAGATGTTGGTCTGGGGAGAAAAGGGAAATAGCAGTGGGGTGCTGGAGGGCATGACGAGCAGCGGAGAAACGAGATGGCAAGAGAAGTTTGAACAGGAAGTATAGGACAGTGGGGAAGGAGAGGGGACTTCAGCTGAACATGCCTTTACAAGTAATCTAATTTCTAATTACCTGAGTGATTTTTTTTTTTTTCCCCCCTGTATCAATTTTAAAGGTGGGACAGGAGAGAAGTATAACAAGTCATGCTACAATCTGTTTATAGCGCATAGAGTCACTAAAGGTCTGAATATGTTGCTGTTGGTCTCTAACTGTTGTGTGTCTGGCACTGCTGGTAACAGGAATACGTGTGTGTTACAGAAAAAAACAAATTACATTAACTCAAGTATATGCCTAGTCACAAACTTCCTATTGTACTATACCTCAGCAAGCATGTGTGCAAGTGACTTGGAGTAGGAAATATCTACTGCTCTGCTTTAACAGGAAGGTATGAAAAGGGCTGTACTGGAACAGGATGAAATAGAAGGCAGTATAAAGCTAGTAAGGAGACCTGAAGGTGCAAGCTATCGTGTTGCCATATCCCAGTATTAGGAAAATGGAGGTGTCTGGCAAGCTTGGAATTGTGCTGTGACACAATTATGCAGGCTTAAGATTTGTGTCCCATGGTTTGAATCTTAACTAACTTTGTTGGGGGAGTGTGAAATTTAGAAAATAAGACAGAGTGAGAGGAGACTCATAGTCCTGATCATTTTACAGAGGCCAGGATGACGAAAGGCAGGGTGAGGAAAGCATATGCCCTAAGGTGGCAGGTTGTTGCTTCTGTTTCATTTTGCTTGCAGTGGTGGCTGAGCATGCTCTTTTGTACTAAATGTTCCAATGTGTGTTGAGAGGGATTTAATGATTTCCATGTGCTTAGGAAGATAAATTAGACAGCTGATGGTGTTTGTCTCTACTGTTGCAGCTTCTGTGCTTTACCCAGAAAAAGGACAAAAGGATATAGAGACGACTGGGAAAATCACAGTGAGGAGTACAGTCAGCTGGGATGAGCTTTTGAGGAGGTAGAGAGAGAGCTACAGTACCTTACTTAGAACTGGACCATGTGGAGTGGCTGGAGGCAGAGCAGTAAAGAAAGCCAAGGAAGTGAAGGGAAATGATGAAAGTGTTTTGGAAGTCTAGGTAAAAAAGAATAACTGGGGGGAAAGAATCAGTGCAACATGGGAGTGTAGGATGAGTTTCTTTGTTTCATGTGTGAGGGTGGGAGGAATTTGTTGTTTGTCCTGACCTGTTGCAAAGATTAAAACTTTACAGCATAGAACTTGGAAGATTTTCATCCATAAAAAAAAAAAAAGAGATAAAAATCTCTCTTACATCAGTACCTCTAGAACCCAGCCCAGGCTCCTGTTTTTCAACACACACACTTGGCTATGTGCTTCAACATACAGAGTGAAGGCACTCTCCCTGCTATGTGTATATTAAAGCCCGTGAGAGCAGTGGAGGGGTGGGTTGGTTGGTTGTTTTTGGTTTTGGTTTTTTTTTCATTTACCTTGAGATCTGCTGGAGCAGGTTTCCTTTGGTGATCATTACGTAACCATGAATTAAATTGGATTACTAATTCAAAACATGCTACATCTGCCAGATCAAGAAAGCTACTTTTATTTATTTATTTTGTGTTTATCATTCAGTGTCTGTTAGGAAGCAAACTTTTCTGTGTTCCTGGTAGAAACTTAAAACCCAAAACACATGCATCTGTAATAATTTTCTATAAGCACTAAAATTATATCTCCAATATAGTGGCTGTTTCTTACATTACTGGAGAAACCACGTGTAGCCTGGTTATAAGCCTGGGAAATAAAGTACCTACAGCTAGCTTATGAATAATCTTTTCTCTCCTGTTCTAGCCATATGCTAAGTTATGTGGCAGGCTTCTGTGTATTGCAGCAAGACTTTTTGGGCCTGGAACTGTCACAGGCAAAGGATTGCTTAGAGTTTCATCCCAGTTAGAAATGGAGGATTTAAATCACTAGAAGTAATGCAGCATGATCAATACTTCTAGACTTTACTTTGGAGAGCAGGGGAGGGCAGGCTGTTGTTCAGAGGCTAACTGTGCATTCAAAGCAGTTTGCAATGTGCTTAAAAGGAATTTGCTGAAGATGCCTGTGCGTGGTAATTGAAATGACATGTCTGCTTTTGTTATCACATTCTCTGGTTCAGTAGGCTTGTTAGGTTGGAACTGCACCTGAATATGAAGAGTGGTTTTGCCCAAACATGTTTTGCCTGTAGACGTGTGCCACCAAAATGTATTGCTCCCCCTTTGCTGTCTTCTAGACTTACTGTGGTGGAGAACTTAGAATCTTGGAAAAGACCTTTAAGATTATCTAGTCCGACCTTTAACCCAGCACTGCTAAGTCTGCTGCTAAACCATATCACTAATTTCCACATCTGCACCTTCTGCTTCAAGCAAAAGGTGGTACTTTTCAAATTTGTGGCATGATCTTATCCAGCTGTATTTTGCTTAAGTAGTTTAAGATTCCCTTAATGGAGCTGTTGTGTTACCAGTTCACAGTGTGATAGACCCTCTCAAAGGGCGTGAGGAAGAGAGTAGGACAGCAGTGTCATCCTCCCACTCAACAGGCGGGTTAGTTCTGCTTGTAGGAGTTGATATTAACATCTGTCATGGGTGTTTGGTAAATGGGTGGAGCCTGTGGCAGGTGAAGGCTGATCTCCACATCAGTTGCTGTCTCACCTCTTACAAGCTCCTTAAGACAAATGTCAAGTGTAGAAAGCATACATAGTGCCATACTGGAGTAGGTGTCAAGTGGACTCCAGTGAATCATGCTTGCAGTTTTAATCTGATGACTGCCAGTCACTTAGCTGTGGTTTCTTCTGCTAGCTAATGAGCTTGATGAGGACAGCTCTTGATTGAACAGTGAAGCATCACTTCAGGGAGGAATGGAATGTGTGTGTGCCTTCGTGCACTTTTTTGCTGCCTGCTGTGAGCTGGGATTAGCACTTGTGTGGTGAGCCAGATCAGGTAGCCGATCCAGCTGGGAGCCAACATGATGAAAATGAATTGTCAGCACCACTGACAGCCACACAAGGAAGGACTCCTTCTTTTTGCTGGGGCCTGCCTTCAATTAAATGAATGACTATAAATTTTACAGGCATCAGAGTGGAGACTTAGAGAAACCTTGGTGACTGCAGTTACAACAGCAAGAATTGTGGGTTTGCTTACTATTGAGTAATGTTACCCTCTTCTAACAAAAATAGAAATAAATTGGAACTGCTAGCTATTTTGATGCCTGCTGAATTGGAAGATACTAATTCAGTTTCTGATTTTTTTTTTTTTTTAAATAGGTGTATTTTTAATCTCCAGTGAGGTTGTTTGCAAAGTAATTTTCTTTACCCTAAGAAAAATGTGTATGTGGAATTAGCCAGCATATTGTTGGTATCTTCTTTCCATCCCTCTGGCCAAAGGAAAATACCATCCCCTGATTCTCAGAATGGAATTTCAGGCACTTCTTCACTTGGATCTGGTCTATAGTACCATTCTGTGGCTTAAGATCTGAAGTAGGTATTGTTTCCCTACTGCCTTCTTCCCTTGCTGGCTCTCTTTGGGCAGCTATCTGCTTTGTCTAGGTGGCCTTGCTTTACAAATGTGGAGTTCATTTCCTCACACTTCTGTTGGGGCTTAGCAGAAATAGTTACCCTGCAGGAACACTCACTTGAATAAATAAAAAGCTTGTCACTGCCACTGAGATTTTACAGCTAATAAGTTGTCAATGTCTAGAACTAATGACTTGTAATAATGAGGCCTCAGAGGCTAGGTGTACCTGGGCTTGGCATGTTAAACCAGTAACACTAGATGACACTTCAAGTCTTTCCCCCCCCCCCCCCGCTACTTTCTAGTGAAATTAGTTTGAGACAAAATGATTTGTCTGCTCTTGCCTTGTTCATTAGGTGTGAGTAACTTAGCAAAATAACTGCCTCTGAAAGGATTTGAAAAAATCTTCTGAGGCTTCACACTTTTTTTTTTCCTCCTTAAAATCACACATTCACTTTGAAATCATGGAAGTTGTCAGCAGAGCCTTGGTTCTGCAAAAGATATGGAAGCCTACCATTTGGCAAGATTTTTGTGCAGGAGGGAAATTTTTGTAGTGAACCACTTAATTTATGTAGGTTGTAGATGAAGGTGTTATGTCCGGAGTAGGCAAGAATGTCAGCATTAGTAGAGGTAAGTGTATAGACCTTAACTTGCAGCAGTATAAGGAATCTCCCAACTCTCCAGAGGTGAGTGAGCAGAGGCAGTTACTTTTGTAGGGAAAGAATAGGAGGAAACATGCAGAGGTGTCTTAACTGGTTCAGAACTTGATTGGTAAAAGCTCTTTTTGTTCAGGGACCTTAATATACTTTAGTATGGTTGTGGAGCCTGAGTAACACCTGGTTTTGCAGGTCTTAAATTGTTGCTTTTGGCAAAGTTGAGCAATGATGCTCTGTTTGCAGCCTTTAAAATTCTTTGAGGAGTTAAACTAATAGATCATTGTTAGTAGACCTATTGGTACCAAAGAAAACAACAAAGCTTCCTGCCAATATTAACTAAAGAAACTTCCCAATTTAACAGCTCTATGAAAATGTGAAAAAAATAAATACTGTTGTTCATTTATCTGTTAAGTTTTAAATGCCATTTTTTAATTGGATTGCATGCCAAAACTGTCAACAAGTGCTTTTCAGTGTCTCACTGTGCATATCAGGGTAATAGCTCAAACCAACTCTGTGATATTTTGTGCACTTTCCATGTCAGGTGTTTGATGCTGGCGACTACTTTGGGATAATGCAAGTAGAAGAGGTGGATGAGGAGGAAGAAGGTGATGAAGAAATGGAAGAAGAATTAAAAAAGAAACCAAATCCTGGAAATGAACCTTGTTTCAAAGTTATCGTAACAAATGAGAACGGGCTTCAAGCCTCCAATCCCAACAGGTGAGTAGTGATTTCAGAATTAGTGTTTAGTCTTTGAGTAATTTTAAAACCTAAAATGATAGGGACAGTTTGCTTTAAAACTTGTTTGATCCTATTCAGAAATCCTCTTTTCTTACTGTAAGTTATATCTGCCTCTGAGGAAAGGTTCATGCTGTGAGGTGTATCTGTGCACACCAGCACACCTGTTTGCTAACAGATTTCCAAAGAGCTTGACCTTAGCATTAAAATTAAATGAGGTTTTTTGTGTATGTGGAATCTGAGATAAAATAATTGTTCAGGAATACTTGATGTACGTGCCAGATGACATGTTTTTAACATTTTGAAATACAGGTGGGGGTGGCTTTGTTTGGTGGGAAAAGTTCTTGGGGTTTGTTTATTTTGTTGGAGTTTTTTTAGCAAGCAGAATTCACATACCCCACTGCCATGTTTCAGTAAAAGGATATAAGCAAAATGTGGAAAATCATTCTGTTTTAATAACTCTTGTGGGTTTTGGAAACATGCGGTTTACACAAGGGTTAAACTTGTCAAGGGAAGCCATGCTGTTTGTGTATGATTGGCTTGGGGTAGATCGGCAATTCTTTTAAAACAATGCACTTCTTCTAAAAGGACCTTGGGGGAGAGTGGGGGATGAATACCCAAAAAAACCCAGAGAGAAGCAATAAAAAAAACTTCTTTACTTTTTTCTTTTTTTAGAATAGCAAATGATACAGGCTTTTGATGATCAGATCTCTCCACCTAGTTTTACAGATGACAGTAGATGTCACAGAGGTCGTGGTTAACAAGGTCCTCAAATACTTTTGCAAAATAATGCATTGTTTTCCTTCTTCGGGCAAGAATATGAGGTTGATGCAGTGGAGTTAATAACGATGAAAAGGGAAGAAACTTCTGTTTCTGGCTTTTAAAGGCAACAGGGCTTACAACCTAAGTGCCCTGTTCTGTATTGGTTCCTCGTTTTCATGAAAATACTAATGCACAACAAGTTTCTAGAACAAAAACAGTGCAAGTTACTGCTGGGAAGTTGTTCCTAACCTGTAATGTCACAATGTGTACTCTCGGAATGACTTTGGGAGTAAGAGAAAATGTATTTATCGAACTATCTACGAAGAAACATAGCTCTCTTTTACAGAACATTTGTCCCTGTATGTGTAAACACGTACCATAGTAATGCTACCAAAATTCTCTTTAAGCATTTTTCTCATCGACCACGCCTGGACGTACCGTGTGGAGCATGCCCGCCAGCAGCTGCTTCATGTACCCGGCTTGCTGCACAGAATGGCCGGTCTCATGGGAATCGACTTTCACGGCGAGATCCCAGACGAGGGCAGTATTGAGCAAGTGTTGCAGGAAATGTGGAAATACAATCAGACCTACCAGCTTTCTCAAGGGGTAAGTCTCCAAAACCTAATTAAGATGCTAAAAAGTCCTGAGCAATCCTGAATGAAGACATTTCAGTATATGGCTATTAACAAAGATACATTTTTAATTAAAAAAAGGTCCTTTACAGTCATTTCAGAATAAACTTCTACTTGGAGGGAGAACAAATGCCATGCAGGGCTAAAATGCACCAGCAGCTTGCTACCATCTTTCTGATATGAACTTTAAGGGTTTGTTTTTGTGTTTTTTTAGAGAGGGTAAGAGCCTACTGTAAAAGAAGGGACCTAGAAGGGCAAGATCTGCTTGTATGCTCTGTGGGGTTTTTCTGCTCAAACTTTCTCATAATGAAGGAAAGAACCTCTCACGAATCAACTGTCTCGCATAAGTGTGTCTCAGCGATGCTCACAGTTTCCCTTACCTGTATAAAGTGCTTTATGTACCAGGGCTATATCTATACTGTCAAGTAACTTCCCTGTTTGTATTGGGCAACAGATTGTCCATGCTGTGAAATAGTAGCTCACCCTTGGGTGAGAGCCACCTAGCTTCAAGACAGAGCCTAAGTGTTTCCAGTCATGGCTTACTCCAAGGGCTGCTACTTTTGTGTGGATAAGACCACACCAAGTTTGGCCCCTCTGCCTTATGTAGTCCTTCAGCACTGTACCAGCATGTCCTGAGCCTTCAAACACCTGCAAATGCGTGCATGCTATTTCTGAGGGAATACAACCCTCAGGGCTCAGTTAGAAACCCTTTTGTGCAGTCTGCAATGTAGCTCCTAGGCTGTTGTGAATCTTTTGTATTAAAGAGGAGAAAGGCCAAATATTTGGGCTAAGCTCTGTGCAGAATGGTCAGGGCTAACCCTGAGCAGTGTGAGCATGACCGACCAGCCCCTGTTAGCTTAGGGGCTTGAGGTTGTTCTTGGGAGAAACATAGAAATGTCTGGGTTGGAAGGGACCTCCAGAGGTCATCTAGTTCAACCCCCAAGTGTGTGATTGTTATCAACTGTGGTATCGGCTTAGCTCACAGTAGTATCAGGCCTAAAAAATCCCTGAGAAAGGGATTAATTGTGACTGTTTTCTCTGTAAATAAAAGGGAGATCTGATTAGTATCTCTCAATCTTTCTACCCTACATCTTTGTTTCTCATCATGTTGTCATGAATGGCTACTGACTCAGGTGGAATTATCTGTGTTACCACTTGAAAATTGACTTCCTGGAAGACAATTAATTCAACCTGTAATTGAACTTGTTTTCTGTTCCACTTTCTGTCACTGGACTGCTTGAGTACCTTAAGTCTAATCTCTGTGCTCCATTTCTAGCCCTTTTAAAAGGCAGCAGTAGTGCAACCAAGCCACTTAAAGTGTATTTGTTCATTCAGGATTTCATTATGACGAGGGGTGCTTTGATGATGCAACCTCAACACAGCCAGCTGTTGCTGCAGGAGGCAGTTCTGCTCTCCTTTACTCTTAAGCTGTAAACTTTTAACTCCTTTTAGCATACTGATCCTAATAGAAACCGAAGCAAAACTAATCCTACCAAATGTATTTCTGCTGATTTAGTTCCCTGACCTGGCCAGTTTGGTAGAGGGGAAGCGGGTCTGGTAGGAAGTAGCATAAGAAAGAAGATGCAACTGTGCAGTTGAGATGGGAACAGACTGCACCCAGCCGTGGCTGGGTGCTAGGCTGGCTTAGCCTCAGAGTTTCAGGGATGAGTGTTACTCTGTGCCTAGCACCTGCTCACAATCTTGAGTAGAAGTAGGAAACAGAAATGGTGTAGGGGGTGCTGCCAGCGCCGCCTGCCTTGCGGTGTTTTTCTACCAATTGGTATGTGCAGGATGTCTCACTCTCTCAAATCCCACAGACTGCGGAGGAGAAGGTTCCTGTCTGGTACATTATGGATGAATTTGGATCACGCATTCAGCATTCAGATCAGCCTAGCTTTGCAACAGCACCTCTGTTTTATATGCCCCAACAAATCGCTTACACTGTTCTCTGGCCTTTGAGAGACCTTGAAACTGGTGGTAAGTGTGTGTCTGAGTAGTTTGGAGGGGGTTTTTTATGCCCACAAATAATTGAGCACAGTAGAACAAATATTTCAAGACCAAAATGACTATGTATGTGTAATGCTATCGAATTTAAAAGTTCTCTGACATTTTGGTAATTTGTCAGATAGAGGCCTTTATCAGTACAAAAATGTTACTGATGTTTTATTGACAGAGAACTTAAATCTCGCATCACTGTTGTAATAAAAATACTGTTTCAGTCATCTGAGAGTTAAAAAAAAAAATCCTTAAAGGTCTATATTTGCAGTTTGAGTCACTCAAGTACTGGAAGTTGAGAAATGCCAGGCCAACCATTTGCTCCTGTAATCTTAGTTTGGGGACACCCTGTGCCCCATCTCATGGAGGTTATCAGTGTCCCCTGTCTGACTAAGCTGATAAGTTAGATGGTTTTGGAATTTTTGCATTTTAAATAATACAATTTTTAATGTTTTTCTTTAATTGTTATTTATTAGTAACTGCTCAGCAGTCATTTCTGTGATGTGCTATGAGAGATTCTCAGTGGAGGATGAACTACAGCTCCTAGAAAGTTGTTCTTGTTTTGCTGCAGATGAAGTGACTCGTGATTATGCCTATGGGGAAACAGATCGCTTGATTAGGAAGTGTGTTTTATTACCATGGGTCCCTACTGAAGTGTTGGATGTCAACTGTTTTACACCAGAGCCATCCGATGAGCATTACCAGGTATATCTTTCAGAAATCTCATATTTTATCTCTTTTTGAGAAGAGGCAGTGTCAAAAAACATCACAAGAGTTCTTGTTAGGCTTAAAGATTGCTTCAGAGCATAGCTATTGAATAAAAACCTTAAATCATTTCAAAGAAAACATGGTGAGACAAGCAATGTCTTTTACACATATTTAACAGTTTAAAAACTGAAATAACATAAATGAGTTATACCACAGCAATATATTAGAACTTTTTTATAAGCATGCTAAAATGTACTTCTTATGAGATACTCATTTTCCAGGTAGATATTTGATACATTGTCTAATAGGTTTACCAATTCGACTTATTATTGTAGAACTTCTGGTCAATCTTGAATTCCAGAAAGATTTAGTTTAGTATTTTAGGAGTGGTTATATTTTTCAGCCTGGCTACTCATTTAATGTTGTGGTTAGAACCATTAAATATTGGAGCAGAAACATCTTTAGTTTGATAGCACTGTTATAAAGTACTCGTCTATTTTGTTTTGAGCTCTCCTTTCTGATAAATGTTTTAAGAACATGAAAATAATATTGTATGGAATCTTCTTTTCATGGACCAGATCTGCATGGGGTTCTTTTTTTAACAAAAATTAAGGAACCTGCCTGTGAGGTTGCCATACTGGTCACATAGCATTTAAAATGCAGCTTCTACAGATGAATCTATACTCGAACTGTCTTTTTCTTACGATAAAAGATAGGCAGAAAATGCTGGATCCAGCTTATTAACAATATCTCATCAGTTAAGTTAACCTGCTTCTGCCAAATAAAGGTATACATTTAAAATAGTGTGGCTGTCTTGTAACCCAACTCAAATTGGTTGGGATTTTGTGTTTTTGAAATAGGGATAGATACACTTTGCATTTCCAGATGAGGAGCCATAGTGCACCCATAGTTCATGTCTTGCAGGTATTCTCTTGGCAGAAGTGCCTGGATCTCAGGTAAGGCAAATTTTTGCGTGTATTTTAATTTGATCTTGGGATGATCAAGTTAAGGAACTATGTATGGCAAAGTGGCAAACAGTATCCTGCTTCACCACCCACCTTAAAAACATCTTCTCATAGCATCCTATTTTTTCTCTACTGTGTCTCTGCCACTCAGCTCTTGAGAAGAGATGACAACAAAGTACTGGTTGCTGACAGCTTTCTTTTATTTTATAATGTTTAGTGGTAGACTAAGGTCTTAACTGGTGACAGACCAATGAAGAATAGCTTAGGGCATAGCACAGCCTTAAACACGGACCATGAGATGACTAGAAAGAAATACTATGTTGCTGACATGCCTGATTCCCTTATTTTATATAAGCAGAGCTGCACACCCAAAATTTCACAGACAACTGCAGAGGTCTGTTTACAGCATTAATATGTGAGCCAGCAGTTCTGCCATGAAACGCAACTGTGTGAAAATGTTTCTAACTGTTTCTGCAAGTTTTACTGTTTCAAAATCGTTTGCTGCTATCACTGTACAATTTCTGCAACTGCTTTACTACTATGTGCAAATAATCATTTGTTGTTAAATGGGTGTGTTGTTGGTTTTTACTATAGCTAAGGATGTTATATTTCTTAGTCTAATTTTCCTTTAAATAACCCTGAAGGCTTCAGTGTTCTTTTCAAAAGAATCACAAAGTTGTTACAGCAACATTGTGGCTTAACTTCCATCTGTTCTGGGTTTTGGGTTTTTTTTTTGTTCTGTTACCTAATTCTATTCTCCAACTCCAAGGGCTGTTGCTTAAATGGTACTATGGGTAATGATTGGGCAGTGATTGCAGAAACCAGTGTCTAGGATGGAAGAAATATCTCTTGAGGGGACTAGAATAGTTGCTGTTCTGCAACAGCTCCCTGCGTTTGGGTTGCAGAAAAGAGTAATGAATCTTAATGAATCCTATGATACTGTTCTGAGAATTGTAGTCTCCTCTTAAAAGTACACGCTCCCTTCCTATTCTTAGGTGACTTCAGGAATTCTTTTGTATTCGTACTGTCCAGTCTATTTTAGAAGGTGATGTCTGAGATCTTTGATCACAGCTGTGGGTTTGCTTATGCTTTGCAGTTATGTATTTTTCTCTATAACAGCCTTAAAGGTTAAGGGAGACTTCCATGGCTGGACAGACATTTCACCACTGCAACTTATGAGGACAGCCTGCAGCAGCTGTAACTCAGGGAGCTGTTGCAGAACAGCAGCTACTTGAGTTTCTAAAGATGCACTTTTCCCATCCCAGAGTTGCTGTGAGGTACTTTCTTTGGCAGTGTCAGCAGTGATCCAGATGAGTGTTTTCTTTAATTGGTTAGAGCTGTTGCAAAAGGAGATTTTTTTTTTTTTTTTTTCCCAAGCATGTTTACTGCTGAAGACTGCAGAAAGCTTTTTGCTCATTTTTACAGGAGCAGAATTAGGTTCCAGCCTCTTATAATTTTTTCTTAGTTATATAATAAACCATCATGACTAAATGCTGAGTCTGACATTTTGTTGGAAATACAATAATTTTGTCTTCTACTGCATATGATCATCTGTGATCTGATATTTTGTTTAATTCTTAAGGTGCTATGACAGTGTTGATAAGCCCTGGTCTTGAAGCCATATTTCGTATTCCTTTTTTACTAACAGCATCTTATCTCTGATTCCCTTCTGTCTTAGCTCTTGTATTGATTTTTTTCCCCTGAGTAGCATTATTACACAACATAATGTATTTCTTCAGATGCAGTTTTGAAATTCTCTTGTGCCAAAACCAGCAGAATGCAGAGACATGCAGATGGACTGTCATTGTGACCATGACTACAAATGCACTTTTATGTGTGTATTTAAACACTTGTATGGAGATAAAGAATTTCAGAATATCATCTGTAAAAGTTCACAATTTGAGAAAATTTGAACAGGCTAAACTTTAGCAGGCTGTTGCTAATAAACACTTGGATGAACACTGAGTCTTACAGAATATTTTATCTGTAGCTTCTTCTTAAATATTGTGTTGCTTTTCAGTCACTTATAAACTTGACTATGCACACTTAAAAATTCAGTTTGGTTTAAGCTACTGTTCATACCGTTGAATATTGCAGACTTTGACCTAAGGCTGCTCATTATTTTGCCTAGTACTAACTTTTTGTGGGTTTTTGTTTTTAGGCTATTTTGGCAGAAAACAAGGAAAAACTGCCTATAACGATAAACCCACCAGTTTATGACAAAGACAAAGTTTTCAAGTACGTATCTGCAAACAAAACACTTTCTTACCAAGATTAAATATAATTGCAGTGTGCTGAGGCTGAACAGCATTTTCCAGCTTTGAAAACCAGAGGCAAGTCAAAAGTGTGTTTATATGTAGCCACTTGCTTAAGAGTCTCACTTACTAGTTGTTCTTGTTGCATTCTCCAGAGTAAATGGATTGTCATGTACTGAATATCTAAAAATACATTTAGATCTATATTTTTTTGTGCCACTTTCTGGGGCAAAGAAAAGTTGCATGATGTTATAACACTGTTTTCACTAAGGAGTGTAACTAAATTATGTAAGTATGTAAATCCATAGGGGCTTCTCTGTGCTGTGTGAATATAACAGACTATTACCTTTCTTCAGATAAGATGGCCAGACAGGAGTCTTACCACAATTTGGGAAGTTTTAAATTGGATATGTGCCTTACTACAAAAATGGAGGGTCTGGTGTGAAACTGTTTCAGAAGAAAACTGAAAGAACATTGTTAAGATAAGGAATTTTTGTGAGCAAAAGCAGAGGCAGTGCATGGCTGGACTGCCTAGTTTTATTCCAGAAAAACACACTATTATGTAGTGTGTGCTGTGAGTTGCATTCCCAGGTGTTTGTAGTCTGACACAGATCCAAGTTCTTGTTTTTAGGGGATGAGGGGCTGGAGAGTGGCCTGGCAGAGAGGGACCTGGGAGTACTGGTTGATTACCTGCTGAACACTGGTCAGCAGTGTGCCCAGGTGGCACAGAAGGCCA